>VXBB01018695.1:234126-256960 GCA_013399915.1 Illadopsis cleaveri
TCACCCGCTGTCTGTGCCGCCCCGGCGCCAGGTGCAGGCGCGGCGGCGTTCGGCGCCGACCCTCTCTCCCTCCGTGCCCGGCGCCATGGCCATGAGGGAGCTGGTGGAGCCGGAGTGCGGGGGCTCCAACCCCCTGATGAAGCTGGCGGGACACTTCACCCAGGACAAGGCCCTGCGGCAGGAAGGACTGCAGGGCCCTTTGGCCTGGCCCCCCGGGGCGCCCGAAGCCGCAGCCGTGAGTATTGCTCTGCTTGCTGGGCTGACTCTGCGTCCTGCCGGGGCTGGGTCGGTCAGCTCAGTGTTTTTTTGCGGGAAAAGGCCCGGGGATCACCCGAAGCAGGGTTGTGGGTGAGGGCGTGTTTGTGGGCACTCAAGGGATGTTGGTGGCTGTGGTGAGCTGTGTGCCTTGCTGTCCCAGGCCCGAAGCCAGACAGTAGTGGGAGCGGGTTGGACAGGATCCGTCAAAGTGTTTCTGCTCCTTTAGCAGGCAGCTGGGGCAAGAAAATGTTGACAGCCTAAGCTCAAGGAAGAGAAAGATACAATCTAATTGGGTCACTCTGTGTGTGTGTGTGTAGAGAGGGGCATGGGATCAAAACTGTTGACACAATTGCACACTGTTCCCTGTAGGTATCCAAACCACTGGGAGTAGCCACCGAAGATGAGGTAAGAACAGATTGATTCCTCTCCTTATGGCTTTTGATTAGTCTTCTTAAAGCTTTTATCATCAATGCTGTTTGTTATTTTACCCGTTACCTGATGCTAATATTTTCTTTTGACAAGCCCTTCTTTCACAGTCCAGGGCTCTGCCTGTCCATCTTCTGTGCAATGTTTGCAATCCATCTCTGTCTTTGGCAGCTGGTTGGAGAGTTTCTGCAAGCTCAGAATGCCCCTTTGCTGTCCCGTGCACCCCAGACCTTTAAGATGGATGACCTTTTGGCTGAGATGCAAGAGATTGAACAGTCAAGCTTCCGACAGGCCCCTCAGCGAGGTGAGGGGAGCTGAAGTAGGTGGAGGGCTGTAGAAGACCTTGATGTCATGGTTAAGCTCCTGGCAGGGTGGTTGCTATCTATTGAGCTCTTCTGAGATTGTATCTGGAGTATTGTTTCTGGATTTGGGCTTCCCAGTGCACTGATCTGGAAAAAGTTTATCAGAGGTTGGTAAAATATTTAGGGACAGGAATCAGTGTTGTAAGAGGAAATGCTGAGAGAACTGGATGTTTTAACCTGGGGAAGAGGAGTCTGAGGGGCAGAGGGTGGAGTGTTTTGTTGCTGCCTGCAGCAGCCATGGTCAGGATCTTCACAGCAATAGTCAGGAGAAGGACAAGGGGCAATGGACACAATGGACAAGGGGAACTGACTAGGGATGTGGAAACGTTTCTTCCCTTGGAGGAGGCAGTTCAGTACTGGAACAGGTATCTAGGGGAGGCTGGGGAATTGCCAGCCATGGACAAATTCAGAAGTTACCTGATGAATGCCCTGAACAAACTCATCTCTAACTTTCCTGTTAATCTGCTGTGAGAACTCTAGCAACCTCCAGAGACTCCTTCCAAAGTGAAATATTTCTGTGATTTTATTCTAACAAAGAGGAAGATCAGAGATGATTAGGGCTAGCCTGGAACACATAAATGATGCCTTTGAGTGCTCCAGTCCTCATTTCTGTTTGTTTTCCCTTGTGTAGCTCCAGGTGTGGCAGCCCTGGCACTGTCTGAAAACTGGACCCAGGAATTCTTGGCTGCAGCAGATAATGCTGGTGATGTCTCTTCAGATTACAATGAGGCTGACTGGTCACAGGAGTTCATTGCTGAAGTGACAGGTGAAGTGTCCTTTTTTGGAATTACTGTCAGGATGATGTCCAGTCACATGCCTGTGTATAGTGAAGAGCTACTGAATGTGAAATTGGAGTGTTGCTTTGGGCCCAGCAGTCAGTGTTTCCTGTAGCAGCTTTAATGGGTTGGAGGGTAGGAAAGCTGCTTTGCGGTGGTGTTACGGTTAAGTCAAATTATGAACAATGTGGTGTGGGAGCTTTTATTTAGGTGTAAGGGTCTTTTGTTTTTACCTTAGGTTACTTGGCGAATATAGGAGAAGCATTCTGTTTAAACTGCTTTTATAAAAATTACGATTCAACTGATGCAAGTTGGAGATGGCCTTGTACTGCTTCTTGCTTACATGTTTTCTAATTCTCTCTTGTAAGGCTAAATTTGCCTTTACAAATTTACAAAGGTAAATACTCTTCAGTGTGCTTTGGCCAAATTTTTTGTGTCAGTTCTATGAAGGTAGAGGAATGTTACAGCCTGGAAATGTGCAAAGTGAGTGTTTCTGGCCCAAAGGTTAAGCTTTATTTGAAAAGCCATCCTATGTTGTGTATAGAATGAGGTCTGGAATATGGTTCTGTTACCATCCATGCCCTAATCTGGAAATTATGGAAAAGAATCAAGTAGATGCTATTTTCTTCTCCAGGAGTGGCCACTGTAGAAAGCTGGGTAGTCCCACTCTTTGACCTCCACTCTTTCCATTTCTGGGAATATAAATTAGAAGTTACAAAGGTCTTTGAAAAATGTCTGATGAAAACCTAGTACTTGTAGGCTGTGCTTTTGACAGAGACTTGTAATACATTGCTAATTTTCTTGACCTACGTAGTATCCTACAGGAAGCAGATGAATAAGTTGTGATATTAAAGCAGAAAATCGTAAGTTTATCATCACCACAGTGGCATCTGTATTGATTCACTGTCTGAACCAAAGGCTTGATTTTTAGATCAGAATAAACAAGGGCAGAAGTAGCAAGCATAAACAAAGGTGTGGTGGTCTGCCTGTCTTACTTTTCACCCCGTTCTTCCTTTGCAGATCCACTGTCTGTGTCTCCTGCCAAGTGGGCAGAAGAATACCTAGAGCAGTCAGAGGAGAAACTGTGGCTTGGGGAATCAGAAGATCAGTCCTTGGCAGATAAATGGTGAGTCTGACTTCTCAAGTCTAGCTGTTGCTACTAGGCACCTGGGTGGGTGAAGTTTGGAAAGGTGATAGAAATCTGCTATGGCCTGAGTGCTTTTGAGTCATTTAACTTAGACTGGTGTTCTCAGGCCTTTGGTTTCAGAGAAAGGAGGAAACAATACTTGCAAACTGAGGTTTCTAAGAGAGTGTAGCTTTTCTGTTCTCTAGTTCCAGGAAGATATGTTGATCATGCAGGCTAACTTAATCTCATGCCTGATGCAAAGCTTCTTAAAGTAACTTCAGGAGTGAGTTCAGGAACTTTTTTCCCTTTTTGCTAGACTCTATTAGTTGTAAACTTTCATGTAATTCTTCCTATCTGACAAACCACTTTCAGCCTTTTCTTGACATATTTCTAGATTCAGCTTTCTATATATTATTTTAATGTGGTTTTTTGTGGTAGATTAAAGATGGATCATCTCTGTGTAGGTACCTGTTGAGTACAATCGAGTTTTTCAGTTAAAGAAACCAAATACACACAAGCAATTTGGGTTTCTAAGATGTTTCCTTACAAAAATTTTGTATGTTTGGATTCTCATTCCACCTGGCTCTTGCCTTCTCTCATAGCTTTCTGTAAATAATGGACGTTCCTGAGTTATTGCCACCAGTTCCAAAGACTTCCCCAAGACTGAATGTGGTGGTAACACCTAGAAGTGGTCCTATCCTGCTGTAAGCCAGACAAGACATATTGAGTTGTGTCTTTGCTGCAAGCCCTCTGCAGAGCTGATGCTTTTCCAAGGCACTGTTTTCCTCTTCAGTGGGCATGACCTACTTTCTTTGTTCCTGGATATATGACCTTGTTTCTGGTGGTGCTAAAACTTGCAATGTCTGATGGCATGTGAGCTTGGCAAGGAATCCAGACTGCTCTGCAGAACTGTGCTGACTCTGTAATTGTTTAATTCTGCTGCTGTTTGTGTTAGTCACTTGCACAGCTAACACAGTAGTAATTTTGAATTTTTACAGATGGATAATGCTACTGAATCTCTTAGGAGAAGCCCAGAATCTTTGAGAAGGGGTTGTATTCCTCAATACTGTTGTCTGCCCCATTGTGTAGACTCTTGTTAGTGAAGGAGTTTGCTGTTGCCTGGTATCAGACTAATTCTTTCCCTTTTACTGCCTTGGAACACAGGTATGAGGAATACCAACCTGAGGATGATCTTAAGAAAACTGTTACTGATTTCCTCTCCAAAGTGGATGATCCAAAACTCAAGAATACTGAGGTGAGAAATCTGACTGGAGCTGAGATTAATTATTACTGTGAATTAGTAATTACATAATTAGTAGTAATTATATTACTGTGAGTAAAGGGTGTGGGGAGTTGAGAAGGGTGAAGATAGTAAAGGAATAAAGCCTCCTGTTGACCCATGTTTCCATTTCTTCCCTGACTCCTGGGAGTTGAACCCTACAATCCACTTTAGATATTATCCATCTCCACTCTTTTGAAGTCTGGTCCTTCCACCTTTCTGGGCCTTTTGTGCTCGCTCTGCAGAGAGAAGCCCTCTTAATGAAGGAGGGGGGCATGGGCTGAGGGCTTGTGGGCACAGCATCTGCCCAGCTCCACCCTTGTTTCATTTCTCTGCTGCAGTTCCTAAAGTTTGTCCGCCAGATCGGAGATGGGAGGGTATCGATCGAAGCTAATCAGGTGACCCACAGAGACCAAGATCAGGCAGAGCAATGGGCAGCTGAGTTTATACAGCAGCAGGTAGGAGTCCCAGGCCTGTATGCTCTGAAGGAAGAAAGCATTTTGCCACAGTGCACAGTCTGGGAGCAAAGGAAAATGGCAAGTCCAGCTCTCAGCAATGCTGAGGGAGACAAGGGAGGGGCTGTTGGGCTCTTAGCAGAGTCTAGCCAGAAGCCTGGAATGTATTTGGACAGTTCGAGTTTTCTCATCTCCCACAGCATCTGTGAGGAAGAGGAGATTCAGATGAATTCGTTTCCACTTCGTAGGCCATCAGTTCTTACTGATGGGGAGGAAGGGTCATTACAGACCCTCCTGCTGTTTTGGGATGTGCCCTGAGGTTGCCAAATTCTAAAAAGGAAGGTGTGTTTCTGTTTCCAAACTCCCAGGGGGCATCCGATGCCTGGGTGGATCAATTTGCGCGATCTGGGAACATGTCAACTCTTGATACGGAATTTGAGCAGGCAAAGGCTGCTGTGGAGGTAAAGCTTGCTGAGAAGGAGGGCTGGGGTGCCAACTGAGAGCCCATGGTAGGGTTACCTCTCTCCTTTGCATGCTCTGAGGAGGGCTGGAAACATTCAGGAGGGAGTTCTCTGGCATGTCTATAGACCTGAGTTTATGCTGAGGTACTCCAGTCACACTTTGTTCTCCCTCCAGTCAGATGTGGAGTTCTGGGACAAACTCCAGGCAGAATGTGAGGAGATGGCCAAGAGAGATGCAGAGGCTCACCCTTGGCTCTCTGAATATGAAGACCTCAACTCTTCATCATACGACAAGGTAGGGGAGAGCAGAATCTCTCAGTGTGGTGGGCTGCCCTGGGGAGACTGGCAGTGTGTCTGCCTCACTCTGAGTTCCACGGACCCTAAATGATGCTGGGATTCCTTCTCACGCTGATGCTTTGCTGTCACTTACACCTTTGTCCCAGATCAGCTAAGGGTTAAATACTGTTTTCACTTGGGCTTGTCTGCAAATGCTGTCTGATTCTTGTCCAGCACCAAATACCAGTGAATACAGGGATTCTTTGCTATGAATTCAAGTGGTGTGTCCCCTGGCCCCATCTCTGCCCCTCTTCCCCATTCCCCTTCAAGCTAATAAGATCCATACTGAATGTTTTGTCTCTCTAGCAACTTACTCCAGGTCTGGTTTGGGGGATTTTTCCAGCACAGAGCAGGTGGGAAGAACCACCCTTGTTCTCTGATCTGCTACAAATTAGCAATGAGGATGAGGTGCTGGCCAGTCTGCAGCTTCAGTGCTCTTGATGCAGCAAGACTAGATTGTGCTGCTGCTCTTCTCCCTAAGCCTGTCTCCTAGCTTTAGCCCCTATGTGTCTGTCTGTACTGCTAGGGTTACCAGTTTGAGGAAGATAATCCCATGAGGGATCACCCGGATGCATTTGAAGAGGGACGGAAGCGCTTGGAGGAAGGTGACCTCCCCAATGCTGTCCTGCTCTTTGAGGCTGCAGTGCAACAGAAGCCAGATCACATGGAGGTGAGTGGCAGCAGAGATAAAGGGCTGAGCTGTCAGGGTGGCTGTAGAAAACTGCCTTCAGTGGTAGGACCTGTGCAGGGTATATGAAAATGCCTTATTTTTTTGCGGCTCTGAGTTTGTAGCTGATGTGTGTGAATACTCAGGGAGCCTCTGAGGGAGGAGGTTTCTGACTTCAGGTCAGTTACAGAAAGCACAAAGTTGTCTAGCCCAGAGCTGTGTAAAATCTTTGGAGCATGTGAGACTGTGCATGGAGCCAAGGCAAGGAATTCTCATCTCTCAAGTTGCTTCTGTGAAAGTCTTTATTGGCATTGTAAGTTTGGAGGAGCTTATGGCGGATCACTGCTTTCTGTATCTGCATTAAAATCTAATTCTGAGAAGCTCATTAGACCAGGGTTCTGACTAAGTCTTTTATCTAGGTGCTAGGAAAAGATGTGACCCAGAAGGGTTGGTTTTTTTCTCCAGTCTTAATTGAAGTTGTGGTCCAAAGAAGGATTTTTACACTGAAGACCGAGTTCCAGCTCCTTGTTAAGTGAATACTTTTTTCCATAAATCACTCCAGCTTCTGCAGGATGAATTGAGAAATAAAATAGCCTGTATGCCTTTTTCCAGTGGTAGAGGACATGGATATTCTCGGGAAGAATGAAAATACACTCATGTGGTGCCTTTCTGGAGTGCCTGCCTCAAGGATCCAGGGCCGCTGAATTTTCAGCATGTCTTGTTCAAGCCCTGCTAATTATATAGGACTGGACATACATAATTTGATTACCTTGAGACTTAAATGAGAGTGACATTTTGGAACAGAGGTTCTTGGCTTCTGGGAATAGCCATCTAACTTTCTAGGGTACTGGTAATAGGTGAAAAGCAGAAGGTTTGAAGATCTTTTAGCTTTAAAGTGGTCAAAAGGTTTTAATGCCCTTCTAGAACTGTTGCTTTTTTTCTCATAGGCAGTGTGGACTGCAGGCTGAGCATGATGCAGAGGTAGTTGAAACCTTAGGGGAAGAAATCTTGGGCCAATTCTGGCCAGCTGTATTGAAAACATTCTGAATTCTTCTCTTGTGACTGCAAAAAGTACAGGAGAAATCAAGACTTCACAAATGGTACAGTGATCAAATAGACATGAACAATTGCTCTGAAGGAAATGTCATGTTTGCTTTGGTCCAAGTCACGACTTTACCTTGAATCTCATCAGCTCTTCTGGCAGAACACTGCAGTTACCAGTGATCAGCTCTGCTTGAATTGTAGCTAGCTATATATGGTGAGGCATGAGAGATTCAGGGGAGTAGATTGCCTTCTGCAAGGCTTCTGTGTCTTTGCTAATGAAACAATTTCCTTCCTTGAGGCAGTGGATACCTCTGTACCATTTTGTGACTTACATTCAAAAAGCAGGTACATCATGCTGACAATCCCACTAACTATCTAGCCTATTTTGGAGCCAGGAGTGTGGCTATCAACACAAAGTGCGCAGATACTTTGGATTTAGTGTCTAGTTAACTATTCCTTATATCAGCTGCTTGGAGGTGGAAGTCATTTTCATGTACTGGTGTCATGATAATTGGAAATTCAGTAAAATTAACAGTCTTCTACTTTCAGGTCTGAAAGTCAACTCTCCAAGGTTACTACTTGCTAGTGGAGCACTGCACAAGTACATACAGCTGCCTGCCTCGGGGGTCTCATTATTAGCACTGCTGCTATGCCGTTTTGTTCTTGGGAGATAGGAGATCTGCATTTTCCTCCTCCTTCTGCAGTTTGACCACAGTTAGAAGTTAAAAGTGGAGATTCTGTTATTTAGAAGTGTAAAACTACCAACAGTTGCTTTATGATAGATTTCCAGGTAGACATTCACTTCTGTTCACTATAACAATGCCAATTTTATTGTCTTTGAGGACCTATGTGCCGTGACATCTGTCTATCTTTTCAGAGGAACTTACACCTGTGGCTAATGTGTATACTGTGGTCTATTTGATCACACTGTAAAACTGTGCAGGATAATGTACTGGAATTGATCTCTGTGATTGTGACTTATTGGCTGATTTTTTCCTCTCTAAGTCTGACTTTGTACATCTATGTCTTCCCCAGGCCTGGCAATATCTGGGAACCACCCAAGCAGAGAATGAACAGGAGCTGTTGGCGATCAGCGCCCTCAGACAGTGAGTGTTGTGGCAGAGCTGCTGAGCGTGGCCCCTTGTTTGGTGTGTGGTACCACAAGGACCATATGACTGTCACGGGTGCTCTGTCTTGATTGTGTTACCTACCTCCTGTGTCTGGGTGTCTCCTACACTGATTCAATGCTGCATTCACATCTCTTTCTTTGCCCTGCAGGTGCCTGGAGCTGCAGCCTGGGAACCTCACAGCACTTATGGCTTTAGCAGTCAGCTTCACCAATGAGTCCCTGCAGAAGCAGGCGTGTGAGACCCTGCGGGACTGGCTGCGCCATAAACCGGACTATGCCCATCTGCTGAGCAAGGAACCAGAGGAGAGTGTCTCAGGGACAAACCTGGGGCCTTCCAAGCGTGTCCTAAGTTCCTTGCTCTCTGAGTGAGTTATGGTTACAAATTCCAGCCTTTGGCTGAAAGACTTCTTGGAGGGCTCAGACTGGTCCAGGCAGGAGCAGAGTGAGCAACCTGAGGCCAACTCTCTCCACAGTACACCAATGTCCTGTTCTGTGCTTTTCCAGCTCGCTGTTCATGGAGGTGAAAGAGCTGTTCTTAGCAGCTGTGCGCAGCAACCCCTCAGCTGTGGATCCTGATGTCCAGTGTGGCCTGGGTGTCCTTTTCAACCTCAGTGGCGAGTACGAGAAGGCTGTGGATTGCTTCAGTGCTGCACTCAGTGTGCGCCCCAATGTAAGGAAGGGGCAGACTGGCAGTGCTGGAGGCACTTGGAGGTGTATGGGTGAAGGTTTGGGTGGAGGTGCTGCATGTATGAGAGGTGTGTACTTGGAGTGGAGGAATAAGACAGACGTGGGGAAGGAGGGGTTGGCTTGGAGCTTAGAGAGATACAGTTCATCTCAGCCCTTTCTCTCTGCCCCTTCCTTCAGGACCACCTTCTGTGGAACAAGCTGGGTGCCACCCTGGCCAATGGGAATCGGAGTGAAGAAGCTGTGGCTGCGTATCGTCGGGCACTGGAGCTCCAGCCGGGATATATCCGCTCTCGCTACAACCTGGGCATCAGCTGCATCAACTTAGGTGCCCACCGGTGAGCACAGGAGGGGCAGCTCTGCTGTGACCCCCGAGTTTGGGTGTGTTTGTGGGAGACAGACTAACTGGTTACAAGGGCAGGGCCACACTGCCTGCAGCCTTCCCTTGGCATAGGAGAGCAGAGAAGTGTGTGGACTCTGCCCAGAGATCCAGGTGTCATGCAGTTACAGGTGGAGTAGAGGCCATCTGGGCTCCTGATTCTTCTAGAGGGAGAAGAGGGATCTCTGGTTCTGGAGTGGAGTAGGATCTGGTGAAGAAAAGGAAACTGTTTTGGAGGGGAAATACTTTAGAAGCAAATGGGGAAGGGAGTGTGAGATGTACCATCTTTTCCACTAAGCCATGTGTATGTTCTGCTGTTGACAGTGAGGCTGTGGAGCACTTCCTGGAGGCTTTGCACATGCAGCAGAAGAGCCGAGGTCCGCGGGGGCAGCAAGGAGCCATGTCTGACAACATCTGGAGCACCCTGCGCATGGCCCTCTCCATGCTGGGGCAGAGTGACCTCTATGGGGCAGCTGATGCCCGTGACCTGCCCACACTGCTGCGAGCATTTGGCCTCCAGCAGTGACTCTGGGACAGGCTTCCCTGCGAGTGCAGTGGTTGCCTAGCCCAGCAATAAATGACCTGTCTTAGGCAGAACGTGTTCACAAGGGTTCACACATATCTTTGCCCTGGTAGGGCAGATCATTGGCAACTGTTTATTTTTAAGTACCCCCCAGGTGAAGTGTGCAACTTCCCCAACCTGTCTGTTGTGGCCTGAGCATTTCTGAATGGTTCACGTTATCACCTCCATGACGACTGACACTGCTGGTTCACAGATGATCAAAGTGGGGAAGACAGCAGCACCCTGCCCTCTTGCCAGACTGCATTTGCAGTAGTGCCCAGCTTGGCTGTGAGACCTTAGCTATGAGTGCCATTCTGCAGACTGCCTGCAAGGGTGTGTCTCGAGTTTGGGCTGCTTTGGAGGGGTGGGATTGCTGTTTCACCCAACAGGGTGAAAAATTACGGGATTTGAGCATGTGTCCCCCATGTATGTGCTTGCATGTGTGTATACGTGGGTTGCTAGGGAAAACTGGGGCAGTAGTCCTCTTTTCTGGCCACTGGTAACTTCATGGTACAGCTGGATGCTACTTCCTCAGTGTCTCTTCATGAACCTTTTAACACAGGAGAGTTGTACTGATGCTGGGGACATGGGTGGAGGCCCTTACCCTGTCAGACTAAGGAGAGATCCCAGAGTTCAGGCTTGAGAGAAGGTGATAAGAATAAAAGTCTAAAATGTAACCTCTCCCAAAATATGGTGGGGAAAGGGGTCAAGTCTTAATTTTCTCTTGCTCATCTGTCATTGTTTTCCTTTGTGCAAAAGTCCCCATCTTGTGTGTAACTGAATCTTGTTAATTATAAATATCTGTATATGATTCTATTGGGGAAAATGTTTTTTAATTGTAAAGTATTTTGTATAATAAAGGTATAAGCCCACTGCTTTTCAAAGGATAGATTAGACTCTCTGTTTCTGTCTCCCCTTTTGACCCAGGTTTTGATTTATTGATAGCTCGCATGCTTAAAGGACCTGATTGTGATGTAGCCCCAGGCTTCATTTCAGTGAGCCAGCAGAAGAGCTTCCCTCTGCCAAAAGCTCTCTTTTTTCTTGCTCAGGTTTAGAGGTCAGTGATGCACTTTTTTTCATCTTCTGGCTCTCTGCAGTGAGGGAAGTCATGTTACATTTTATCACCCGTTTAAGGAATCTGACTGCTGCAGTAGTCAAGGCTGGGGGCTTCAGCAGGAAGCGCTGCCCCTTCCTGTTCCATCAGGTTCATCCCTCAACCTCACAGACTTGTTTTTCTCCTGCTGCTGGAGCAGCAAGTGTGTGCAGAGAATTGTATTTTCTGTATATATTCTGAGCTCTGTTTTCCCCTGTGTCTCCCATCCAGCCCTGTGGCACTGAGACCTACATGCACTGTTCTGAGGCTGCTGTAGTGCATGCAAAACAATTTGCTGCTTTTGCTGTCTGAAAGGAAGGGAAATGCTACTTCTGTGTCCTGCTCACCCACGCTGCTGGTCAGAGATGTCTTTTGGTTTTTACTTATCCCAGTCCTCTGTCAGACTCTTTGCTTGGTGAAAGAAAACATTAATGCCTATGCTAGGCCTCACTTGCTGTCTAGTTGTTCTCCCTCAGTTCTCTGCTGTTGCTCTCACGATTGCCTCTTTGGTGCACCACATTCCTCCCTGTTCATATTCCCATTCCCATTGCTTGACTTTCCCTTTTTCTCATCCTCAGATTTCATTAGTGCTTTTCCTATCCTAGGTTTCCTAGTTGCCTCGATTTCCCTAGCAATGTTGCTTAACCTCTTGAGTTTGTGTTGGTGTCCTTCCCTATCCCACATTTCCCCCTATCCCTGCAGGTAGGTTGGCTGTTACCATTTGTTCACTTCTCCTGGAAAGTGTTCTTTCTTCCCCCTGTCCCTGTTATATCATTTCATAGCATCTCTGCTATACCTTTTGCTGAGGCCGAATCTTCACCTGAGCACTCATCCCTGTTTAGTCTCCCAGGCTGAGTGAAGATTGAGCTGTCTCTGTCCAAGTCCTGTGTGACTGTCCTGTGAAGAGCTGCCTTTGGAAGTGGGGTGTTGATGCAATGAACACCAGCTGGCTGACTGGATCTGCATTCTGCTTCCAGTGCACAGTTTTTGTCTGTGCTCTGCACTCCTGTCACTGGTGTCCAAACCCAGCTTGTGCTAGTGCTTTGCATCATAATCCTCGCTTGCATTTCCAGCCACATCCATGTTCTCTGTTACCAAGACCAGTTGCACAGCAGGGGTCAGTAGCAGGTACCAGGCATTTTAGATTCATGTAAAGGCAGTGAGGGATGTTGGCATGTCCATAATCCAGCAGACTCTGGCAGCTTCTCTGTGTCGTGGTCTCTTGCTCATGTAGGAAAGTGTTCCTTTGCACCCATAAGGGAGAAAAAAAACTTTACTGTCACTGCTATGTTGAGTATGGCAAACCATTGTCTAATATTTTCTGATGTTTTTTAGATGCATAGTTTGAGAAATGTAAAATTTTAAAACTCTCTACCTGTCCATGACTTTAGCAAGAGTTGTAGGTGCAGAGATCCTCGGAAGAATCTGATGCCAGGTGGGCCGGGCTTTTTCCTGAAGTGGTTCTGTTGCTCTGTCGCATTTCTGAAGCAGAAGTGACACCTAGTGTTGAGTCGAGGGCAGGTCCGTGTCTGTCACACGTGCTTGGATGGGGACACTAAAGGGTTTAGGAGCGCAGCTTGCTAATTAAACACGAAAGGAACAAAACGCTCGATGAATTTCCTAAACGTGCAGCTGTAGATGCAAAATGGGGTCCTGGGAAGCTAAAACCTTTTGAGGGTCTGTGATGCCTCCCCTGGCTTCTCCCCACTGCTGAGCATGGGTCTTCGTGTTTGTGGAGTCCAGCTTAGCAACTATTCCATGAAAAGCCATTTGTACATTTATTAAAAAAACCCCAAACCAACCCAGCTGGGTTTCTGACATTTTGAACTAGCAGTCATTCACAGACAACCTGTTTCCTTTTCCTTCATCTGGGAAGAGGAGACTTGGGAAAGGAAATAACAGTTGGAAAAGGTCTTCACTTTGCTTTCTGACGTTTGTGTGTTGTCAAGTGAGACTTACAAGGCTTTTGTCAGTCTGTATTTGCTATGCCTCTCTTTCCAGCACCATTTTTTTGGAGTTTACTCCCAATGTTTTGACTGAATATACAGCACTCATCCAATATGATTCTATCATGTCTCTTTTTGCTGAAAAAGTGGTGTTCAGTTTCCTGTACTGAAGAGTAGCAATTGGGAAGTGCAGCAAGTAGAGGAAAGCAAAAAAAGGGGAGTTTGTGTGAGATACATGCTAGGCAAAAAAAGGGCCTTTTTTTCTTCCCCCCTGAAGGGTTTGGTAGTGAATGCATTTATTTGCATGTAGGCTGTTCATAGTTTTGGATTCTGTGGTCCAGGGGCATGTTCCTATGTTGCATTTTTTGGGGCTGTTTCACTTGAGAAACAGAAGTTGGAGAGTGAAAAGTGGGAAAGAAACTTTACTTTTGTGATGAAGAATTACCTTACCAGCACTAACAACTGATGAGTGAATAAAATTCAAAAAACCACCCTCTCCAACCACAAAACCTCCTCCAAAATAAAGGAACCAGTTTCTGCTGCCTTGAGTTCAAAACTACCAGACAAAAATAGCAAACAGAAATTTGGGGGGTATACATTGTGTGTGATTTTATTAGTTTTTTAATCCTCTTGTTTTAAAGTAAGGAGTAAAAACAGATGAGAACTGAGATACAAACTAAAGTATCCACAGTGACAGAGCAGGATAGGAGCACAACAGGATCTGGTGGGTGAAGGAATTTGTTGTTTATTAGATTTTTCTACCATTTTACCTTTTTCAGCACTGTGAAGTGGGTGCATATGTGACATTCACAGCTTTAAGTGAAATTGTTTTAGCACCCTGCAATCTAATAGTAAATATTCTCTAAACAAATAAAGAAAAAGCCCCCAGAAAATCAGTTTTATGAAAAAGATGAAAATATTTTAGTCTTCATTCTTCCATTGCTGGAGTGTTCTTTGCATAATTGCACATTTTCAAAGAATCTGTGTGTCATTGTTCATCTTGCTCCTTCTGTTGCTTTTCGTCTGCTGAGGCCAATAGAGGAAGAGGGGTTTATCCTCCTCTTTTCACTTTCGTCACACACTTTCAGATTTTGAGATACTGCTGTTTCTGCAGGAGAGGCATAAGAGAAATTTTGGGAAACATCATTCCCCATAAATTTGCTCACCGGAAGTGTCATCTGGGCACATCAGCACAAGTCTCAGGCCATGGAC
This sequence comes from Illadopsis cleaveri, assembly GCA_013399915.1. Classification (NCBI taxonomy): domain Eukaryota; kingdom Metazoa; phylum Chordata; class Aves; order Passeriformes; family Timaliidae; genus Illadopsis; species Illadopsis cleaveri. Next base: position 248,322 of record VXBB01018695.1, read on the forward strand.
CAGTTGGAATGAGTTCAGAGGAGAGACATAAAGACGATCAGAGGGCTAGAGCACCTCTCCTGTGAGGAAAGGTTGAGAGAGTTGTGGTTGTTCAGCTTGAAGAAGTTTTTGGGGTGGCCTTATTGTAACCTTCTAGTACCCACAGGGGCTAAAAGACAGCTGGAGAGGGACTTTTTGACAAGGGCACACAGTGGGAGGACAAGGGGGAATGACTTCAAGCTGAAAGTGGGCAAGCTTAGTTTAGATATACGAAAAATTGTTTACTGTGAGGGTAGTAAGGCACAGGAACAGATTGCCCTGAAGAGTTGGGAACTTCCTATCCCTGAAATAGTTCAAGGCCAGGTTGGATGGGACTTTGAACCTCTGGTCTAGTGGAAGGTGTCCCTGCCCATGCCAGGGGAGTTGTAATGATCTTTAAGGTCGCTTTCAAACCCAAACCGTTCTGTGATCCATAAAGAAAAAAAGCAAACAAACCCAACCCACAAAGAAAACTCCATAAATATTTCCAGTGTCAACCCCCCAACCCCACCCTGTGGTGTTCTGCTTTGTTCAGTGACTTACTTCCTTGTGCATAAAGCACCATATAAGTGAGATTAACAACATTAAAATCCATTTAGTTTTCAATCCAATAACACTAGGACAGATGGTCAATGAGAACCAGGAACTCATTACTTTCTGTGAGCCTGGGAGTATTTGTACAGAGATCCTTTACCATGTTTTTATAGTAGCACAAAAAACATGGTAAAGGATTCCATCGTATATCATTCCATCAAACATTGCCTTTTGATTTTCCTTGAAGTCATGAAAAACCCCTCTGCCAGCTTTGGTGCTCTGCAGGGATGACTTACGACTTCACTCTTGGCTGCATCACTGTACCATAGTTGAGATACACTCAGACTCAGTCTTTGTGATGCCTTCGTGGCTCATACATTTGGTCAAAGGTGCTTTCTGAGTCTGCAGGTGCTGAGAAAAAATGGGAATGTTTAGTTCATGATTAATTATGTCATTGCACTTTTCTTTTTCCAGAAACACAACTAAATAATTTAATGAGTAAAACATATTAGCAAGCTAAGAGGAATGAATGTTGTTCAATGGCAGTGCAAATCCATCCTATTCTGTTTTAGTCCCTCTTTCAAGCATTCCTCACATTGTTGTGCTCATTCTTCCTCCCTTCTGTTTACCAGACAGTGGACACAATGGTTCAGGAGTGGAATGGAGTTTTTCCAGCAGCACTGAACTATAGGCTGAGGTCACTGCAACACACAAAAATCTGTCCTAAAGGTGTGATTTACCTGTCCAGAAAAGGGAGTTCTCATCTAGCTGCTGCTGTAAAGTGAGGGCCTGTTTCTCTTCAAAACTACAAAATTTAATTTACGAATTTCAATTGCTCTGCTTCCAGCCTCTGCAGAGCAGCAAACCAATGGACCACATGGAAAAAAAACCCCAAAGCCTCACGTATTTTTATGCTGGCCTGGTTTTGTGATCTGGCACACCCTAGGCTCAACCAAGCACCAGTGAAAGAGATACAACACGAGGATTTGGCTGGATCTGGTGTACAGGCTGCGTGTTGTGCAGGGATGAACTATCTCCCTTCCCAGCTCCCCATGTTCTCCAGTTACTTCCTACCCGACAGAGCAGGGAAGCCTCAAGTGAAGATCCTACTACTTTCTCCTGCTGCAGAACAGCTTTCTGGCACGCTAGCCAATGAACCTGTCTGAAAATTTATTACAGAATGAACCGGCAATGAGGAAAAAATGAACAAATATTGCCACTGCAGCTCTGCCAGAGCCTCCTGGCCCTGCTTTAGCAGCTCTGCCTCCCTGTAGCTGCTTAAGTGGCTACGTAGGTGAGAAGGAGGAAGAGAATTTAATAAAACCCTACCTAAATGCCACCTCTGTCAAGTGGACATTTCCCAACAAAACCCTTTGGAAAATTAACATTGTTTATCATATTTCCTTCAGAGGTAAAGATACTGTATACTGCATCAGGCAGAAAACTTCTACAGCCTATGAGTCACAAAGTACTTTGATATGCTTTTATTACTGTGATTCATCTGCTTCTGGAGGAGAAGGACAAACAAGAACCAAAGTTCTAAGGTTTTATCAAGGGCTTATGCTTCAACAGACTTTTGACCCAAAGCAATAACATGTCTGATTGTAGAAAGATCAAAATTTAAATAAAATAGTTAATGATTTTTGTTAACTTATTGACCATTTCATAGTTTTGTTGACTGGGTGTTTCACAAGACTTCTGTGCAAGCTATAAATGGAGGCAGGTGAGGCGCCCTTCACAAACTGCAGCCCTGCACTGCAGGAATCGCACTCAGCTCTCCCCAGCCCTGCAGCTGACATCAAGGTAAGAGACACATCTTGTACAGGAGAACTGGAAGGGTTTCTTGGCCAGCTGCTGTGAAATGCAGGGGAAGGGAAGGAGCCTGTAGTGTTGGGGTGAGGGCTGCAGCACAGACGGGAGGGTCTGCTGTCTGCATGTGCACAGACTGAACCCGTCTTTAGGGGAGGAGGAGATGGCTGCTGCAGGACCAACAAACCTTAGGAAGGGAGAGGGTGGAGGGGGCCAGAGATACACAATTGTCAGAAGTGAAAATGAAAATATTCTACAAATTTATCTTGGACATGGGATCTTTATGTTGTATCAGCAAAATTAAATGGGTGATTATTCATACTTTTTCTACAGGTAGAAAGTAATTATAGTAGTGCTTAATCAGTCAGTGAGTCTGAGTTCAGGTCCCCTCAGCTTCCATATATGCTTTTATAACTGTGAAAAAATACATGTTTTTAATCACATAAAGGTTTCTTCTAAAAATGTGAGGTTTAAGTGATTCAGGTTTTTAACTTATGATGCACATGTCTTGCAATATTACTATGGCTTTTAATCTTACTGGGCTTATCTGCCTTCTCTCATCTCTTCTCAGAATCAGCTAGAGGAACGGCTTTTTTGTCCCACTTATTTGCCCTGAAATGTAAATCTTTGCTTCAGTAACTGTTACATGATTTAGAGAGGGAGCTGTTATGGTAACTGACTGCTCATTACTATTCCTGCAGCTGTTACTAATAAACACTTGTGGCTTTTTAACTGAACTCAGAGGACTGGGGAATTAGATATGAGTATTGGTAGTAGTGTTAGGAGAAGACATTTGAAACCTGAAATTTAGTCTGAGTTAAAGAGCTGATGCTTACTACTTGATTGCTTCTCAGTGTATGTCAAGAGAAGGAATCTCTTGATTTCAGTAGAATTCCATAGAAAAAGAGAAATAAGGTGTTTCAGTGAATTTAATGTTAATTTCTGCCCTTAAAAAGAAAGGTTTTTTCCACCTATTTTAAGTAAAAAATTCACTTTCTTTTAGAAATTAATGGCATGTCTCACTACTTTTTTATTGCATTCTATGAGGCTCATGAAACCTACTCCAAACAATGAGTGCCAATTTCTAAAATATTTCCCAACTGCAGCATCAATTATCAACAGAAGGATTTATCACTATGTATATTTTTTTTTATTCTTTAGGGTATACCAATAAGATCTTAAACAAAATGTTCCAGTGTCCCTCTCATGTATACGTATTAAATGAAACTGGGCTGTTGTGGTGTACAAATGTCATTTTACTTTTTTCCATCCAAATTGAAATTTCTATGTCATGTCCTCACTCTTTCACAGCTGCTGCTATTTTTATCTTCTGCTAAAATTGTTTTACATTTCCTTTTTACCTTTTGTCCCCCATTTCATGTCTGGTGTGTAAAGGCCTCTTACAAGCATTGCTTGTTTTCTGTTTTCATTTTCCATAGGCTGCCATCCAACTCCTACAGCAGAAAATCCAAATCCCAGAAGCCCTGCTGAGATGGGAAAAATCATCGTTTATGAGCATGCTAACTTCCAGGGTTTGTCCAAAGAATTCCACACCAACATTGCCAATCTCAAAGATGCAGATTGGAATGATATTATCTCCTCAGTGAGAGTAATTGGCCAGCCTTGGGTGGCATATCAGCATGCAAACTATAAGGGAGACTTACTGGTACTTGAGGAGGGAGATCATGACTATGTTGGAAAAAAGATGAATGATAAGATCAGCTCTCTGCAGGTGGTCACTGAAAATCTGCACCACCCCCAGATCACTCTCTATGAACATGCTGATTATCAAGGGAGGAGCAAAATAGTAAGAGAAGCCACCAATCTGGCTGGGGGACATGCCAATGACAGCACATCTTCACACAAAGTCCAGAGCGGTGTCTGGCTGCTGTGTCAAAACAGCGATGGAAGTGGATTTCAATACATTGCACGAGAACATGAGCACCTTCCAAATTACAAGGCAATCAAGTTCAATGACAAGCTTTCCTTCCTGCGTCCCCTTCGCCCTGGCCTTGGCTGTTAGAATGTAAATCCTGCAGCACTGACAGAAGATGGAGCCCCAGCAAGAAATCTGAGACCTTTTTCTGTTCCTCTGCTCGTGTTGCCTTTCCCCACAGTGTCATAGGACCACTGAACATGAGAGCTCTCCTGCTCCACAAATGGCCTCTGGCTCTGTCTGTGAATCATTTTGTGTTGGTGCCAATAAAGAATCTTTTGTGATCAGCAGTGGGTTTTTTAATGCACTGTTTAGTGTTGGTAAATGTTTCATTTTCATGTGTATCCAGAGAACATTTTGTGCAGTCACTTGCAAACATTTTTCATGGATTTCTCCTGTAGAATTTTATCTCTTTCTGGTTTCACCGGTCAGAAACATTGCAACCAGACTAAAGAGTTTGTAAGGATTTTGATTATTGCTGTGATGCTGGCCCACTCTCACCTGTAGCCTGTATTTAACTACCCCATGAACTACTGTATCTCAAGGCCTTGATCATAGAATTCTAGAATCCTATGAAGTCTGTGGTTGAGAGGTGCCTTAAAGATCATCTCATTCCAACCCTCCTGCCATAGGCACTGACATCTTCCACTAGACCAGTTTGCTCAAAGTCCCATCCAACCTGGCCATGAATAGTTCCAGGGACAGGAAATCCACAACCTCTCTAAACAACCTGTTTCACTGCCTCATCACCTTCACAGCAAAGAACTTTTACATAACACCCAATCTAAATCTCTGCTCTTTTAATTCAAAAACATTCCATCCTCATCCTGTTACTAGCTGCCCACTTAAAAAGTTGTTCCTGCTCTTTCTTATAAGCCCCCTTCAAGAACCGGAAGGCCACAATGAGGCCTCCCTGGAGCCTTCTCTTCTCCAGGGTGAACAATCCCAGATTTCTCAGCCTGTCTTCATAGGAGACGTGCTCCCACCCCATGACCATCTCCCAGTCTGTGCTCATGTCTGGGGTTGCCCTGACCCAGGTGCAGCACCTTGCACTTGGGCTTGTTGAACTTCATGAGGTAAGTATGGAATCACTTCCCAAGTTTGTTCAGTTCCCATCCTTTTGTTGTGTCAGCTGCACCCCTCAGCTTTGTGTCATCTGCAAACTTGCTGGAGTGTCATTGATAAAGATCTTAAAAAGCACTGCTCCCAGAACAGAGCCCTGATGGACACCAGTTATCACTGGTCTCCTTCTGGACATAGAGCCACTGACCACAACTCTCTGGCCGTGTGGCTATTTCCCAAATAGTCCATCCTTCACACCTTGGAGATAAGGATGCCACATGGGATCACGTCAAAGTTCTTAAGGAAGTTGAGGTGTGTGAGGGACATTGGTTGGTTTCCCCTTGTTGATGGCTGCAATCCCTCCATCACAGATGGACACCTGATTGGTCAGGCATAATCTGCCCTTATTAAAGCCATGCTGGCTGTCTTGGACCATCTTCTTGTCTTGCATGTGCCTTGAGATTGCTTCCATGGGGATCTGCTCCATGATCTTCACAGGCATAAAGGTGAGGCTCGCTGGTCTGTACTTCCCCAGATCTCCCTTTCTCCCCTTCTTAAAAAGAAGAGTGATATTTCTCTTCTTCCATTCACCAAGGATTTCACCTGAAGGCCATGACTTTTCAAATATGATGGAGGGTGGCTTGGCAACAACACCAGCCATTTCCCTCAGGACCCAGGGATGCATGCCATCCAGTTCCATAGACTTGTGTCTACTCAGCTTCTTCAAGTGGTCTCAAACCTGCTCTTCACTTACAGTGGGAGGGACTTGGCTTCCCCAGTGACTACCTGCAGCTTCAGCCACTCCAGAGACATGGGAAACCTGACTTTCACTGAAGACTGAGGCAAGGAACACACTGAATACCTCAGCCTTCTCCATATCCATTGCCACCAGTTCTTCCTTCTTGTTTATTGGCATGAGTTGGTATTGGGTTACACTCTATTTGGCCTTTATTTTTTGCCCAGTGTTCTTGCAGAAGTCCTGGTGTGTCAGTCCACACAGGCAGGCAACTGGGACAAGCACAAGCTTGTGGCTAGAACACAAAGAGTAAAGTTATTTCCATTGGCTTATGAGCATCCAAATTGTACAGGCCAGTTACTCTCGTGCTTGAGGAGGGAGAATGCAGCTTTGTTGGTGAAAGATGAAGAATAGGATCAGCTCACTGATTGCTGAAAATCTGCACAGTCCACACATAAAACCCAGAACATGCTGTGCTATCATTTGCTGGGCTTTGTCCCACTCTGAAATAAACACTGCAGGCTGTGCTGATGTGTCAGCCACTTGTGCTCCTCTGCTTAGCTCAGATGGGCAGATGCAATGAGGATAGCTCAGTCCATGTGTTTTAGGACACTTCTTACTGCTTTGCAGCCAGCTTCAGGTTTCCTTGCTCTGTTCATCAAAATGGGATTTCCAAATTCAATTCCAAGAGCATCTGGCATTCTACCTATTCTAGGACAAATGTTTTATAGTGGCAAGTCAGCTGGCAAATGCCACCTTCTGCCCAAAACAGTTTGTGGAAGAAATGATTTTGGAAGACTTATTGAAGTGCCTTGGTCATGTCTGAAAGATCCCTTTGAGAATTTCAACATGATAATAATGTTACATAGGTGCTGTTAATAGGAGAGAGGTTATTTTGGATGTCTCTATCTATATTTCGAAGGAAATACACTTAATGATATTTCCTTTTTGAAAGTCACCATTTCTTAGATAGAAAAGAAAGTATTCTCTTATTTTCTTGGCATATGTAACTAAGAAGTTCTTTACAGACAGGAGATCTCTGAAGGAGATATCTCTGAGTTTTCCCTCTGTTTCTCTTGGGCAAAGAAAATACTACATTACCTCCCAAAGCTGCTGTTCCTCTGATTTTAACCAGTTGACATTCCTCTCTGGCTCTGTCTCTCCTGGTCACCAGAGAGGGGATTTGAGGGGTTGTGAGGAGGTGGTCTAGTTGCCCTTGGGGTGCAGTGCAGTGCAGTGCAGACTAGCTACTGTTTTCTACAGTGCTCAGATAGCAGTACCCTTGGAATCATGTTCTCTGGTCATCCTCACCCTCATGGCAAATTTTAGGAGGCCTCTCAGAAGGATACATCACAAACCATGGCATTCCTACTGTACTTTCTCACATGATATTTATCCCTATAAAAGCCCACTGTGGAATACTCTTGCCCAATAAAGACTAAAGCATTGGCACCTCAGTCTGCCTGCCAACCCAGGAATAAACTGTATCTGGAAGTCTCAAACCCTGCTAAACTACATATGGTACTAAAAAGAGTAAAATTACTGCTTGCAAAATCAACAGTCAGGAGAAAAACTTCACAGAGGGGATTATTAATCCATGGTGCAAACAGATATTTGAAGAGAATGCAGCATCAGGAAAGCTTGTAACAAGTGGCATTCCAAAAGGAGGTGTCTAGATGAGAAGGCTTAGGCACCCTGGGTGTAACAGAGAGGTGATACATATACAGACTCAATTTTTCTTGGCCTGATCAGAAACATCCTCAGAACAGGTTCAGGCATGTTTGGGTAAACAGAATATAAAATGTGGCCTTGAAGTCAGATCTTGCATGCCCAGGCAAAGGTGATGTTACATATTAACCACTTATGTTATTTCTTTATGATGTCTTTGTTTCCGTGTTCCAGGGCTCTGGTGCAGCTCCTTTGGATCAGCTTTGTGAGAGAGCCACTGTGACTCTTCACCTGCAGTGCAGCTCTATTGCCCAAGCAGCCCACCATCAGAGGAGTGGAGGGAAACCAGTAGACAGAACATTCTGCTGCACAAGCCTTAATCCTTTCTGGCTAGATGATTTAACATTCACTTGGGGAAACTCAAGCTCTTTTCCAAGTACAGAATTCTCACACTTGCTCTTTGCAAGCTAGCAAGTTTTCACTGTGGCTTTCTTCCCTACTCATTTCATCTGGTATTGGAATTCCCACAGCATGAATTTACAGCATATTTTAATGTATCCAACACATTAAGCCATTGTGGGAAGCAGTGCTGAAGCAACTTATTTTTTTTTCCAATATGCATCTTCAAACACATCTTCCCTTTACCCAACAACAGAGCTTCCCCACTTTCAATTCAGTTGCTGATGCTTCCTTTAATTTTTTCTTGGTTTTCTTTGTCAGAACATTCCTCCCCCTTACACTGCTGTGTTCTCTTGGCAGTGCCTTATTGACTCTGTGTTGGGGGTTAGGTTTGTCCTTTTTTTTCCTCTCTAAAGACTTTTTCCCCATAAGTTACCAAGGAGGCCAAATGTTGGGTACTTAACAGTACTTAACTGA
>VXBB01018697.1:0-34550 GCA_013399915.1 Illadopsis cleaveri
TTTAGGGCAACCCTGGCTTTAGCTTCCAGTTTTGGGTAATGTTATGGCTTTTAATTTTCCACTGTCATTTGATAGCCATAACTTTAGGTGTCATATCAGAGTTCAAGTTTCTTCCATTCCATAGGTGTATTTTGTCTATTCAGAACAGAATTTGTTTTTTCTTGTGCAGGATGATCGCTTCCTACATGTCTCTATAAGTGCTAGAGCCAAGTTTTGATTTCCACTTTGATAATGACACGCAGTTTTGTGTTCAGTCTTTTCCCTCTTATTCTGGCCAATCTTCTGAGAAGCATTGTTATATATAGCAGTTTTTTCCCAGCACTAAGGAGTCCAGTTTACATTCACATTTTTGTCTCCAATACTAATCTTTTTTTATAACCTTCAGTTTATTCAGTTCTCAAAATTCTATCCTATTTTCAACAGCAGGGTTTCTTTTTCATCCCAGATACCTTTCATTTATCAGCCTTGTAATCTGACCCTGTAAATTTTCCTGTTGAAGGCTAAATTATTTGGCCTTCATATCAAACCTCCTTTCAATTAGTTATTCAATCTTTGGCTCAAGTGTTCTGTCTTTAGAATTAAATTTTCAATATAATTTTTTCTAACTCACTTTCCTACAGTTAGCTGACATTTAGCAAACATTCCACTTGTGAAACTATATATACAATCCCTTTTCTAACATGCTGTCTCATAATAAATCATAAAGAATACAGTTCTGAATAATTTTCTCCTTCTTTTGCAACGTCTTTTTCTAACTCTTTGCTTTTAATTAAAAGGAGAAAAATTAATTGTGTGAGTCTTTGTCAGCTATTGGAATGCATTCTATAATCAGAAGCAGTGAGAAAAGAGCTACCTTTGAAGGAAATGAGAAATGCATTCCCCTACATCACAAAAAAAATTGAGGACTTGGCTAAAAGAGAGGCTTTATTCTCCAGTGGAACATAAATGTTTTTAAAAAAAAGTTATTTGATAGATGGGGCCCAGCATTTCTGACTTCAATTTCTTCCTTCCAATTTCATGCATGGAGTGTAAATTGTAGATTATTCAATAGAATTCTTTAGAAAAGTCCTTATTTTACACCAAAAGCCTTTTAAAATCATTATTGCACTTTACAAATCACATATCTATTCACAAATCCCTTTATTTAGGGACTGTGCAGCTCAATTGACCTATGATGATGCTGATAAACCCTAACTCCTTATTTTCTCTGATTAAGCTTGGATGATGTAAACATCTGCTGATTTTACTGGAATAGGAAATACAAAAGGAGTTCAGAATTTCTCAGTTCATATGTGCAAAATCATAAGGATTTCCCAAATTGACCCCACCGCTCATTCTTTCAAAGTACAGATTCATGTATAAAATATCAACATTACTTTATTCCCAAGTCAAAGGGGGATATTTTAAGCCCAATCTCAAAAATCAGCTGATACAGAAAAAAATGAAGTGCTTTTTAATGTTACAGTGTGTTGTCTGCATCAGTTCTTACCTGTTCTGGCTGGATATGCACTTGCAGCTGGTATTTAGAGCCAAATATTAGTAGGCATAAAAGCCTTCAGACGGATAGCTGTATCCTGCATTTAAAGACGCTGACTAGGGGACAACCTTATGTACTGTTGTTAGAGTTCTAATACACTAGTTTTTTGTACTTCATCCAATGTTAAAACATAAAGGAATGGCAGTTTTTTATGATATTTTTGTCATTTCCCGTGTGTGGAGTCCCTGCAGCCCCTCGATATAATACCCAGGGTCTGGCCTTGACAGTACAGACCATAGAGTTATCTGTCCAGCCTGAGAGAGGTGACTTCCCAATGGTGCTCTATACACGATGGTTTGCCCTGGTTTCCCCCCTCCCTAATGCCCCTGGCCCTTTGGTTTCTCCTTTCCTCTGTCTCTATTGGTTTTGGGTATTCTGGTGACCGGTCCCATTTTCCCTATAGGACACTGACCTTACGTGCCCTTTGCTCCGCCCCCATACCTCAAGGTCATTGGCTGCCGAACCTCATAATTAAGCCCGAGACTGGCACATGTTCAGCCCTTTTCTTGCTCCGGATTTCCCTTCGGCTCTTGGAAATAGACCTGGCTGGAACTGATCTAGTGCAAAGGCCTTCTTGCCTCTCCTTGCTGAGCTAGCCACGTGGCGTGTGTGGATGTCTGGGCTTGACTGTTTTCCCTGAGTTTCCCCAAGCGGCCTTTCCACTGGAGAGGCTTATTGAATCTAGGCTTCAGCTCCACTCCTAAAATACAACAATGCAACACACTTGCAATCTCATTTATGCCCAGTTGCTTGGTCCAACACGCGGCAGAAAAAATATGCAGGATATTGTTCTTTGGTAGCTTTCATCCCCTCAGTAACTATTGAAACCACTGGCTAACTTCTATCAATTGAAGAGGAGAATGAGCTCATAGGCACTGCTGTTGTTAAGGGGAAGACACTCTCCAAGTTCCCTTACTGAAAAGCAGATGAAATTGAAATGGGTGCTTTTCATCAGGCTTTTTGATTCCAAGAAGCGTGGCTGGCTCATGTGTGTCAACTGGCAATCATATAAAAAGTATGCTGCCTCTTTGCCCCATCAAAAATCTGCATGTTTTAGCCAAAGGCTAAGGAACATATTAGGTACTAACAAGTCCTCTGGTAGCTGAGTTACAGAGAAAAGCAAACTTTTGCATTTAGGCACAGTGTCTTAAGGAAAATAGAATTTTAAATAAAAGGAGCTGTACATTAAACTAGCTTCATAACTGAAACATAACAATATTTTATTATCAAATATTGGAATCTTTGGGGGTTTGTATAAAAATGAACAGTGTGTCAAGCTGTACTACCAAGCTCTAAGCAGCACGCCTCTCATTTTTTGATTCTGAAATACTTCAGAAAAAGGATATTTTTTCCTTCATATAAGATTCCTTTCATGTCTGTATTGGTAATCATAGGAAGTAAAATAATGAAAAGAAAGCTTTGAAATTCAAAAACCTTATCCTGAATATTTGATTGGCTTTGTGGACAGAGATGGACAGATTAAGGATAGGTGAGTAGTCGGCAAAATTGTTTAAACGTTTTATTTTTTCTGTGATTTATGGCAGAAAAGGAAACTAAATTATATTTCTGTTTAAGACCAGTGAAAAGATCTTTCCCTTCTTTTAGTATTTGGAAGACAAGGTGTTGGCATACACCCCACACCCCCAACAGGTGTTTCCAAATGGGGAAAGAGTTTCAGTTTACCTTTAGACATTTTAGGAAGTTTAACTAGAAAGTTCTGTACCTTTTTCATTGTAATTGGCTCAGTGCTAGCACAGGTGCATGGACTGGGCTTGGGAAGTGTAACTCAATGCCTGTTGCTGCTCTCATTGGACGAAGAGCCAAATACCCCACCTGAACTATTAAGTACTAAAGAGAAAGAACAAAGAAGTTCCACACTTTTCGAGGTGTTGTAGCAAGTAGAAGGCTTGTCTCTATACTGTGCTTGGGTTTGCCTTTGTTTTTGTATTATTTTCTTTCTTTATTAAAACCTTTTTGCTTTTTCAAGACACACTGCATCATGCCATCTCGTTAATTGATTTTTGCCACTTCTCTGCAAGGGCTGGACCCTCAGAGGTACTGGGAAAACCCATAACAAGGTAGTTCAAAAAGTGCCAGACACACTATTTTCCAGGACAGAAATTGGATTTTCATCTATCTTGAGTTATGTGGAAAACAGTACTTGGCAGAATCGACACCTGGGGAATTTGAAATAGAAAGTTTTGTATTTATCTTTGACTGGATTGTCATTAATCACTACATTTTCCTGAACAACATCTCTACAGGTGAATTGTGCATCCTGTACCTTTCGTGTTCCATTGGAGTCCTTTCATACTGACAAAATATGTGTGTGTTGTAGTGTGGATTTTTAGTTTTCTCTGTTTAATGCTTCATTTATTTATAAGTTTTTTATGTAATGGTTTGTCCCATGTACCACCCCCCCGTCCCGTTCACTCCCCTTTTGGTTTCTGTTTGCTCTGCACCTGCTGTTCCCAAATCCCTTTGTTTTGTCTCAACCCCTGTCATGTGCCCATCTTATTTTGAGTAACCCCCTGACCCTGCTAGTCACTCTAAAGCCTTTCCCAAACTCTAGAAAATTCTAAGAAAGACATAGATTGGACAAAGACTCAGCTCTTCCCTCACATTTTTTCCTGATTTGATATAACAAATGTCTATTATGTTATGAGCCACTCCCTGAATTCTCTTCATTGGTCTGTAACTAAACCCAACCCTGTGTACCTCCCTCCTATAAAATCTGTAATTTCCCACGTGCTCCTTGTCTTCATGAGGCTGCAGCGGTGGGGTGAATAAACTCTGCTGACCTCCCCCTCTTGAAGTCCCGCCTTTCTTCTCCCTGCCTTCGCCGTGCCTAGCTCCTGGTCGGAAAAGAACCTCACACAGTGTTGCTGTGGTGCCCAGGGTTGCCCGCAGCCGTGCGACACGGGGCGACCACCGCAATATGTGTGTTTGCATAAGGAAAGGGAGAGAGAAGAGTTGAGGGGAAGGGAAGGAAGGGGCTGACAACCCCAAAGAGCTTCTTGAAAGTCACGTCACCATTTGGTCAATTTACATTGATACCTGCAGGGGAATCAGGCTTTATTAAAAGTCGCATAAACGGATTTCACACTAACAAAGATGTAGAGCTGTTAGTCACAGCAAGTTGATCACATGTAAAGAATATTACTAAAGGTGGGATTAAGCTTGACTCAGTCATGTTTATCAGAATAAACAATATATATAAAATATTTATTATGCAACAACTAATGATTTCTTCCCAAGACAGTCTTTTCAGAGCATGCCAATGTTACTAGATTATTACTTGTATGGAAACAAATATGAGCTCAATACCTGTTCTAGATGTCAATCTATGTATTAGGAATTTATGAATTCTTTTATTAAAGCTATATTTCTGTATTTTCTGTTGGTTTTTACCCCTGCATGTATACTAAAAAACTTTACTGGCCTACAGCTGCAATATTTTCTGTAAGAGTCAGTTCATGGGTTCCTATTTTCTTTCTTTCTTGTTTCTTTGTTTCTTTTATTTTTTAATGGCTGGTCTAAATGGGAAAATATTCCACATGTAATCATACTTTTTGATGTTCCAAAATCACCTCTCTAGCCTTTGACTGTTACTATATTTCTGTATTGAACTTTGAGAAGGTCACAGACTTCAAAGTGAAACACTGCAATTACACAGATAATCTTAATGTAGGATTTATGCTGTAACATCTTTTTTGTTGTGACACTGATTAAATTTAAAATACAACTATTTCAGAATGACCACAAAGAAAAAAGAATTCATTTACTGCCCTTGATTTCACAACCATAGGACTTTATAAGATCTAAACAATCAAATATCATGCACCTGTTCAGGGAATCCTTACACTAAGCCCCTGTAAAAGTATCATGTACATATCAATATGTTCAGCAGATTGCTTTCTTTCAGGTCTATCTAGAATCAAGCATCTCTTCTACAACATTGCAATAACTATTAGTTACTACTTTGTGATAACTAAGCCCCGTATGCACTATTATATTTAAATGCTTTAACCGGGTTTTTCTCCTCCTTTATCAAGCACTAAAATTAGCACAAAGCTAATTTCTTTACTGTGGGTGTTTGCGCTACAATGATAGGAAAGTCTTGCACTTGTGTGCAGTTATTTGTTCCTCACACAGAGTACCTTGTCATATTAGAGGCTTTCTTTGTTACATAAGTACTGGTTTTTGAAAAATAACAGAATAAAATTGATAATCTGAAAGCTAGAACATTAAAGTTGGAATGCACTTGAACTGCCCTACATATTAAAACATATGAGAGGGCAATAAGAAAGTAATTGCAATCAGAAACATAAAATTGAAATGAGTGATATTCATTAGCTGGAGGTTTTAGATACTTGCTGAACCATGTTATCTGAGAACTAAAGCACCCTTCACTCCTTGAAGTTTCCATCCCTATGATCCCTTTCAGTTATGGAAGTGTTATCCAGATATTCAAACAAGAAAAGCATATGGACGTTGCAATGCTTGTGTTGGTATTAAAAAATTCTAATATGTTTCTGCTTAAATCTATGGTTTATGTACTTGTTTGCTAAACATACTGTATGAACAGAGTGATCAGAAGCAAATCTCAAGAAACTGTCAGCTTTTCAAACCATTTTATTTTGAGTTGGCTTTTGCTAAAATTAAGATTGTTATTCCTGTATCTTTTTCCTACTTCTACTTAAAAAAAACCCAACATGCTTCTAGGGACAGACGTAAGAACAATTTTTCCATTCAACAACTATAGGTGAGAACTTAAACTTGTGGGTTGGTTTGTTTGGTTGGTTTTTGTGGTTTTGCTTGTTTATTTGTTTGTTTGGGGTGGTGGTCTTTTTTTTTATTTGGGGATTTTGGGCTTGTTTTGCGTGTGTGCTTTTTTCATTTGTTTACTTATTCTTCATTCTTCATTATTCTTAGAGTTTTAGGTACCAGAATACAAGCCTGGAGCAAGAATTTTGTTCAGTACCAGTTAGATATTCTCATTTTTGCCAAATTAATGCTGTTGGCAAGAAAAGGAATTGCAGGTCTATAGAATTAGGAAGTAATAGAAGTAGCCAAAAGAAGCAAAAAAAGCAGTATTTGATGTTTGGAGGGATTTACTTCCTATCTGGCCATGATGAGGCATTTGGCAAGAAAGTGAGTATAGCATTCTTAATTCATCATTGCTCTGTATATCTTGCCATAAAATATCACAAAACTCGCACAATATAAGATATGAAGTTTCTGATCCAAGTAATAATGTGTTGTAACTCCAATATTTAGGAAATTGTGAAAGTCTTTCTTTGAATTAATTTTAATTATATTAAGTATTTAAATAAATACCTTAATTTTTAGGTCACATCAGTAAAGTTGACGGGAGAAGAAAAGTTAAGATAACAAAATATTTTCTTGATACAAAGAAACTTTTCAATTATGAGCAGACTAACATTTTTACATAATGTAAATCCATATATGAGGATTAGTTACATCTTTCTTAAAGTATTTCATAAATCCTGTCTTTCATTTTGGTATATTTTAGTAGCATGATGAAAATGATTGATTTGAAATAATGAGGTTAATGAATCAAATTAAGTAGTGACAGGCAGCTTGAAGGCTTCATATTAAGTCACAGCAAGCAGACAAGAGATTAAGTACATTCACCATCCTGTGATTCCAAAACACTATGCAAGCAAAAATAATTAATTAAAAAGATGTTTTATTTTATCATACAAGATTAATTTGAGATATAAAAATAATAGCTTTGTCTTTCTTTTGTGCCTGAAAGATAGTGGATAATATGATCACAAATATATGTTTACTTCCACTAGTCTCAAAACTAGTTGCATATGTTCCAAATTATAAAGAAAAATAGCAGAAGAAAGTGGATAGAAATGTTTGTTCATTAAGTGCAGGACTTGTTTGGACTAGTGCTTAGTCTTTTTTTCCCTCATGCAACATTCCTTAATTTTTATGTATTTAAATTGGTTTGTCTATTCCAGCTAAAAACAGTCCTAGAAACTACAATAGATGTGAGGAAGAGTTATTTATGAAAACACTCAAAAACAGACCACAAAATTTTTTTTCCTATTAAGGATAAATGTTGTGGTTTTAGTTTGTTTATTTGAGTTATGGCAGCATTTATGTGGTGGTTTTATGTTTGCTGAATTTTGTTTGCTAATTGGGAGGGAGATAGGATTTTGGGAGAAAAAGGTGAAACAGGCTCAACTTAAAAGTAAAACATTTTATTAACATACATTAAGGAAAAAAAATAAAGGAAAATGAAACTTTCAAACACCTTCTCCTCTACTACAAACTGTTTACTTACCCACTCAATATAGAGAGAAAACTACGATTTTCAGTCAGTTGCAACTATTTAAACACAATCTTGCATTACTTTGGGAGAGGAGTCTCTCTAGAATTTATGGAGATACATGCCACAAGAAAAGGTTTGGTGGCTCTCAATGTCACAAACCTGCAACCACCTGGAATCTTGCAGATTCTGTGCAGTCTTACTTATTTGACAGTTTCTCAAGCTGCTTATGGGCCTCAGCATGTTTGGGGGACTGTTTAAAGAATGCTTCTTCTAGTATAAATCAAGGGTTCTTTTTTTTCTTTCTAAAATCGTGTCTATCTCAGAAGNGGGCCTGGCCCCAGAGGGCCTAGCCTGAACCTCTGACTTACGAAGTGATGTTAATTTCTTGCCAGCCAGAAGAAAAAAAAAAAACAAAAACAAAACAAGTCACCTGAGACCTTTACTTTAATTCTAGGCTCTCCAGAGACATAAAGTATATTGATTCCTGAGCTGCTTCACCGGCCAGNTCGTGTCTATCTCAGAAGAAAGAGACTTCTTTTTATGCCTAGGAGCCGGGGCACCATAATCACTTCTTCTCTAGAATTATCTTCATCTCAAAGGCTGAGACTTCCTTATTTTTTATCCCAGGAGCTGGTGACTTGCTCTATTTAAAATTCTCAAATTTCATTTATATCAGTACACACATCTCTTTGGCTAGAACTTGCATTTTCTCAAACAGCATTATGATTTACAAGATATAGTCCATTTCTTCATAGTTCACATCCAGNTGGTGCCAGAGGGTTTGTATCTGGAGTTCCCCGTGCCACAGAATGAGGGTCTGGGGGACGGACAGCCCATTATATATCAGGGGCGTGTCCCAGGTAAGGGGGTTTCTCACAGCCAATCTCAGGTGGGGAGGGGAGTGACCAAGAACAGGTGACAATGGGGCAAAGCCATCTAGGGAAAGAAAGGGGAGTGGGAAACAGGGTACCTTGCTGAGTCACCTTGCGGTCTTACTAGAACTCTTGAGGCTTGGAGTGTGGTTAACAGTGTGGTTGACAGGATTTGTATCAAGGAAAAAACACAGGATTGGGGAGCGGGGTTACAGGTTTGAACCATCACAAGACAAATAACAAAAAATAAGACCTTTAGAAAACCCTAATTTTGCACCACAACAATAAACAACACTCTCATTTGTTAGCCAGGCTGTCAATCCCTGCTCTAACTTGTTTAAGAAAAAAACCCAACTTCCTCACATTCAAGTTAAACCACCACAATCCTATTTAAATAAATCATAAACTAATCTTAATTTAAGAAGCTGCCAAAACCCGACAACACAATACAAGAGCTGTTTACCTAGTGGAACTGTTGTACTTTCATCAAATGGAATTACATGTAACAAAAACATGGAAAAATTTGTTTGTTGTCTGTTGAATACCATATTAGCATTGTCCTTTCTCCTTTCTTACAGCAAATATATACTTATTACATAGTTTTAGATATTTATGCCACAGAGAAATGTATTGAATGTTGCTATTTATCTTCATGAAAAAGTGTTTTAACATAATTTTACAAGGTAATGAATAGATCAGATTTAGAGCCATATTGGTAGGCATGGGTATATTAGAAAATGGAATGTATAAATCTTCATATATTAGATTTTTTAAGCTGATGTATCTGTTCTTGTAAAGGTATGGTACACTTGAGTCCTCACCTAATCATTAATCTGTGGTAGAACTAGCTATTGCTGTTTCCAGGTAAGAAAATAATTTCTAATGAATGACTAAGAGTGGAGCATTACGACATTTTGGTTAGATCCTGACTTGAAGCAAATGGCAAAAAAATGAGGCAACGGAAGTGTAGTGGTTTTGGTTCGCTTATCTGAGTCACGGCGCCGTTTATGTGGTGATTTTACAATCGCCAAATTTTGCTTGCCAACTGGGAAATAGGATTTTGGGAGGCAAAAGGCAAAACAGGCCCAACTTAAAGGTAAACAGATTTTATTAACACACACTAAGGGGGAAAAAAGAAAAGACAAAAAACCAAATGAAATTTCTAAACCAACCCGTTCTCCCACCACAAACTGTTCATTTTCTACAAACAATGTAAAGAGGCAAAACTCAGAACTCCAGGTCAGTACCACTTACAAAACAGTGTTTCATTCAGTCTTTGAGAGAAAGAAGTCGCTCCTGTTGTTTTGGTAACTTTCCACAAGAGAAACAGTCTGCTTGTGGCTTCTAACTCACACAAAAGCAGCCTGCCCAGGAAATTCTGCAATTGTGGAACCTGCCATATTCAAGTAGCCTTTCCCATGACCACACATATGGGTCATAGATTCACATGTTGGGGTGGCACTTTTAAAGATAAACAACTTTGAAGGCAAAGAATCCTTCATCTGAGAAATCAGAGATGTCTTCTCATTTCTTCACTGGCACAGAGGGCTTCTTCTCATCTCTCTCTGTTCAAACCTCTCATGGGATCACCCAAATCCCAACTTCTAATTCACTACTCACTCAGTAAATCACAGATTCCTTTGCTCAAAGAATCCACAAATCATTTCCTCATTTCATATTGTCCACTATTTAAAGGATTGTTCTAGCATATTCACATTACAGTCTGTTACCGTAACTCATAGGAGATTTTCAGCCTAGAATCAAAGCAATTTGTCATCTCTTCCACCTAAGAGGTCACTCTTCCTTTACTGACTTTGAGATCTCCATATTGTCCCTTTACATGTCTCCAATTTGGCCTTTTCTCTCATCTCTGAGAAGGTTTAGAGTTTAAGAAAGCCTCGATTTTTGTCAGGGAAACAGTTGCCCAGGCCTGCAGTGGTCATGTGATCTCTGCCACAGCAGCCCAAAGGTTTCAAAGCCATGCCGGTTGGGGCAGTGGGGGGGGAGGCCGATGGACACCTTCTCTTCCACCCGTCGATCTGATGGCGTGAGCCTCTCGGAGCTGCTCTCTGGCGCCCAGCGTAGGGTGGTGGGGGGAGATCCCATTCTCCCCCCAAGCTGGGGGTGCTGGCAGCCAGGGGCCAGGACACAGCCCTGCCACAGCCCGGCACCTATCTCTGCTGCTACCCCAGACATGTGGCCAGCACTGCCGAACTGCAGCACAGCAGCCGGTGGTGGGCGGGCAGCGGCTCTCGGAGGCACTGAGAATTTATGACTTAGCTGCAGAAGAAGTTCCTCTTGCTTCTTGCTTCCTATTCCATTCATCAGTTAATTTTCTTTTAAAATCCTTGCAAAGAGTACTAGCAATAAATCTAAGAAGAAAGAAATATACAGAATATCAGAGCAATTTATGGTTCTGGATTTCCTGTTTGAAGGGGAAAATACCCTCTCAGTAAAGGGAAATTACCTTACAGATTTTCATAATTGGTAAAAAAACCTTTTTAGACTAACATTTTGTGTGGGAAATGGAAAGATAGAAACTTCCACAGATACTGAAGGGTTTGATTTGCAGCCTCGGGAGAAGCTTGGGTTGATGTAATGATAAAGGTACACAGACATTAAGCAAAGAAATCATAAACTTATGTTCCTATAGTTGCAAGTAAGAATATGCTTTAAGTAAGAAACTGTATTGGGTAAGATGATGAAGGGTTTTAAAGTGTAGTAATGTGATTTCATATAGTAAGCTAAGAGTTTAAGTGTTATAATAGATGCATATGTGTGTACATGAGGTAGCAGGCTATTGGGTGAAGGATAGATGCAGTGTGGCAGAATCAAGCAAAGGTGATATGTTAGAAAAACAAAATAAACTCTGTGGCAACTTTCCATTGGATCAGAATGTTATGTATTGCTTTGTAACAAACTTGTAACCGCTTCTGCACTGACGTTTTGCTTCTCTAAAATCTCATGACTTCTGAGGCTGATGTTTATCTGAGTAATAAATCATTTAATAGCCTTCCAGTAGTCCCATCCTTTCATTCAGGTGTCGATAATTTTGGTGTAAATATAGGAAGTCCTTGTACCAAAGGTAACAGATGTTGATTCTAAGACTTTCGGTTTTCTGACCATTTGTTACCTCTTCTGACCTTTCTAGGGAAGATATTTCTGTTTCATTAGTTCCTGTCTCAACATAATAAAAAAAATTGGCCTTCCTTCTCTTCAATTAGAGTGTTTAGGTTCAAATTCAGTAGTTTGGTTATCAGCTCAAGCAAAAATATATGAGGAGATGTAATAAGTAATTGGAATCTGAAAAACAGAAGGAAAAATGATTCCAAAATAATCACTTAGAGACAGTTATTTCTTATAATTTGTTTTATTTTTATTTCCTGATTCAATACATGCATCCTGATGTGATTGATAATAGCACATCATTGGAATACATGCTATTGTATTCCATATCTACCTGTACCCAAAAGTTGTTATTGTATGTTTATGGCACTACAAATGAGAACCTTGTGTGTGTGAGGGATGCTATCACTGGCATTTTTAAAATTGGTGATCCCAGGCAGCTTCCAGGTCTTTGCCATGTGGCATTTGCTTCACAAGCTGCTTGGTCTTTGCTCAGGCAAAGGGTTTTTCTTTCCTTTTTGAGTTTGCTTTTGCTTTTTTGTTTTTTTTTTCCTTCCACTGAGACAGACTGCAGTTAGCAGTTTTGACCTGCCTTGGGGTGAATTCTGCAGGTGCCTGTGTGCAGTTGAGACATCATGCCAACAGTAGCAGAGCATCTCCATGGGTCACCATCCACCGTGCTCAGCCAAGAAGAGAAAACCCCAAGTGGCTCCAGCTCAGCTGCTTCGCCTGCCTGCCCTGCTGTGCATTGCTGTGGGGAAGATGCTGAATCCAGACAAGCTGTTGGGCCATCATCTGCTGCTAGAGCTGCTCTGTGAGGCTCTTGTCTTCCCAAGAGGGATCTGACACCATCTTGTCCCTTTGTCTTACAGGCCTGAGGCTGTCCCTGCCCCTTCCCTGCTGTCTTGGGAAGGGTATTTCTGACATTTCAGGTCTCTCTTTGTTCCTGTGGGACTGGGGGTGCGAGTTTTTAATAGTTTGGTATCTAGCAGTAATTTTACCTTCTATTTCTCTTGCCTGTGTTTTGGTTAGTAAACCTATTTTTTTGCTTATATCTACTTATATTTGGTCCTTATTGGTGGAAAAGGATTGGTTGAACACATAGAGGGAGACAACTCATTCCAGAGTGTTCTTCTTTAAATTGTCTCAAACCAAGACAATATGAGAAAAAAAAAAAAAAAAAAAATGATTTAGAAAGCTAAATATTCACTAAGTGTTGTTAGACACATGCCTATAAAGTAGTGCCATGTGGGAGGTTAGTGTTACATGGTCCTACTAAAAAATATATTTCTGTAGGCCTCTTAGCAGTCTTCATAACATTTTTAAATGGGGCATCTTATTGCTGAATCACAATTGACTTCCAAAGAATTCTGTCTATTGCAAGGTTTCAGCCTTCAATCTCTCTTGTGCAGAAGCATTAGTTGCTTAGAGTATTGCAAGGATTTCTTAAAATGTTTATTTCTTCCAACTGCCATTTTTAGACAACAGATTTAGTTTCATACTTCAAATCAAGCTGGATAATACTATACTTGACAATGCTATTAAGTGGAATGAGCAAATGTATCATAAACTCAATATGTGAAAGAGTATAATGTTTCAGAATCAACCCCAAGAGATTGACCTTTTTATGCTAAGCTTTGTAAAATTTCACCCACAAGCAGATGCTGGGCCTATACTATTAGGCAGGAATGCTTAATTTCGTAGGAGTAAGATGTAGTTTTAGATTATGTTCTTTAAAATGAGACATGCAAATAAATTTAGGTATCATTTCTTACTCTGTCTGCATCAATGGCCAGCAAAAATGAATGTTTCTTTTACATTAGAGAGCATTTTATTGTGTGGATTTTTAAGTCCTCGTTCTCCATGAAGAAAAGCTACAGGAAACAATAACTACACATCCTTGACATGGCCATTAGGCATGAAGCTGGATATGAGTTCTATAGAGAACCTCAATACATTCAACAGGCTCTCTAATTTTATTTATTTTTTTACATAAGGAGAATGCCAGTTTTATTCCCACTCTTTATTTTTTCAGGGAAACAATTAATGGATTTTTATTTTGGTGCATTTTTAAAAGCAAAGAGAAAATAGAAACTGTTGTAGCCAATCATTGTATGTTATCTGTCACCCTAGGACTGAGAAACTCATTTTCCAGGCAGAACAGGGCTTTTAAGTTATATTTTTAGAGTTGTAGGGAAGAACTCTAGTTCTTTCCTCTTTGGCCTTCTGGGACTTCTCTTGCTTACCCTTGGTCCCTTTCTGATGCTGAATGAAATAAAATTGAAATGTTTGCATTTCTGTAGATTGGCACCTGTCCAGTTCAAAACTCTGACTGTTCACTGTAGCTGGTGCTTCACATGTTTTCTCTGAGGAAGAATCGTTGGTGTATTAAGAAGAGTCTGGTGAGAATGATGTATCCCTTTAATGAGGGGCATAAACATATTTGTTCTTGTTTATGTTGTTACTATATTAAAAAGATTTTAACCTTTAAAATTCAGTGAGACACTAGAGTGGTTGCAGATATTTCCATGTTAGGCCTTAGAACTGATTTAATCACAGAACAGCAATGAGGGTAAATGCCTTAACTGTTCCCTTGTCATATTTGTGCCATTGGAAAATCAAACCTGAAATATCTAAAAAAACAGATAACCTATGCAGCGCATATCCTGTGCTTTTCAGTCTTGTACTCAGTGCATGCTTTACAGCTATAATCTGGATATGCCTATGAATTTTCTTCTGTGTTGGTTTTGCAGTGTCAGAATGTTTTAATCTTCCAGTTTGGATTTTTGAAAAATTGCCAGGAAGAAAAAAGCAGGAACAAAGAGGTGTAGAGATTATTGAGTTTATACTATCAGGTCCTTTCTACTGCTTTTCTGGCCTCTGCTTTGTGGCACTTTCAGCTGCTGAGCATTTTTTAAACAAAAAGCATTTTACATTACTGGTATGTCCTTTTTTCTTCAAAAGTGAAACTGCCAAACCACTCTTTGACAAAAGAGAATTTCCCTGATCAGAATCCAGCAAGCAAATGTAAGTAGTAGTGTGAGAAGCATTTCATCTAAAAGATACTGTTAAATACAAAATCAGCAGGGCTTGGTTTGACCCTCTGTGTAGTGGTTTGAAAGCAAACCGAGTAAGAGGCTCCAAGTCAGAAATACAATTTAATAAGAATAAAGAAAAAAAAGTAAATAAAATAAGATAAATGCAATAATACAAAATCAAAACCCTCACCCACTGACAGAGTCAGAAATACAACTTGAGCAGGCTTATGGAAGCGCGCCAGTTGAGGTGGTCTTCGTGAAACAGTGATCCTGAAGAAAGGTCTGGTAGCTCTGGTCCTCTGGGAATCCAGTGGTAAGGACTGTCTGTATTGTCCAAAATCCCTGATTATATCCAGGTGAGAATGCTTGGCTCCTCCCCCTGGGCGGAGCATCTCACAATGGGATGATGAGTCATACAGGGAGGGTCCTTGATGGCCCATTAACAGAAGACACATTAACAGAAAAGGGAGGGGGGTGGGGCCTAGGGGGACGACTACTTCAACAATTGGATTCAACAGATCATGAAGATGGTGATAGAATACTTTGTGTACATCCCATACTACAACCCAGGACACTCTGTTAGTCTGGAAATACATATCGTTGTCCATCAGGACTGGGTATATCTTCTTCCCTGTATGAAATGAGCATTATTGTTCACAGATCATGAAGCCCTTTAAAATCCTTTGACTTTTCTAGCTGTTTATTTTATGATATTTTCTCAAAGCAGGAATGGTAACAGTCTCGCACGATTTAATTTCATGAGAAATAGGCAACTCAACTTTACAAAGATACAGATCACAGAATTCAAACAGTATAAATTTGAATGCTTCCTATAATCACAAAAATACTTTGTGGAATAAATACTTGGCTTTACTTTGCATATTTGTGTCTCCAGCTCGTAACTAGTACTTGAACCTCAATCCTTTCACACACCATGCGCTCCAAATCCCTGCACCTCTTGATTATGGGGCTATGTGCTGTGTTTACATCATAGTATATCTGCAGTGATGATACCATTGTTTGTTGTAAACATTAAAAGATCATATAATACAATGTGGTGCGGGGCTGCTCTCTGGGAACTTGCGTCCCGTTTCTGGCTAGCTCGAGCACCGACGCCGCAGTATCAGTATGGTTCCGTATTCTGTGATACGTCCCCAACCTTTTTGGGTTCTTGCCTCTGGCAGAAGCGTGAAAAGTGGCGAGGAATAAGGGAGGACTCTTGTGAGAAATTCAGCTGGGGTTTATTAAGCCCATGCGGGACTTGTACACACCCAGAGAGAGAGCCCACTAAAGCGGCTTTTCTCCCTGTCCAGCACCTTAAGTATGGGGGTGGGGAAGTGGGAAGGGGACAGCTTGGAACCAATCCCAGGGGTGAAGGGAGTGACCCAGAACATAAAAGACAGACAATAGAACCAATCAATACACCAAGGCGAGGGGAACCAGAGATCCTGCCCAATCACTCGATGTCCTTGCTGGAACCTTCCAGACATCAGGGCGAGGCTGTAAAGTGATGGACAGGACCCATAATTGTGATTGACACCGGACAATCACTCGGGAGAAACCAAAAGGGGTTTAACATGGGGTACATGGGAGAAACCATTGTAACTTATATAAAACAGTATTAAAAAAAAGAACACCTCCATACAGAAAACTGGTGAACCTAAAAACACACCACAACAATACAACACTCCTTCTGTGTAGTTATGATAATTTTTCTTGTGTCATATGTTTCATCATGTTATGATTTTGAGTTTTGGCATAATATACTGGTATAATCTCCACGCCTTGCATTTTTTTCAAGATAAGTTCTTTTTTGTTCAAGTGCTGATGGCACTTTGGACCTAATCCAGAACTGTTGTTTCAAGAGTTTTTTGTCACATTTTGGGAATGTAGGAATAACAATAACATCTTTGTTCTACCACTACAGCCAGTTTAATTAGTAGAAAAGGTGTCTATTATTCCTTCTTTTGCTTGGTTTTGTTCGTCATAGCTCCTTGGTGTTTGTTTTGACTTTTTTTTCACTCCCTGTTCATCTCATCCCTCCTTCCAGCCTAATTATTACCACACTTCTGGGAATTGAGAGGATTCAGTTATTCTAGTAACCTAGGACTTCAAAACCAACAATAGTTAGAGCCTATTTGCATGATGACTAGTTTCCACTTTTTGTTTTGAGAGCTGAAAAATCCTTTATACTTATACAGAAAGGAAGAGCTTTTCCTTCTTAATGAGTGCTTTCAGAAAATGTATCCTGAATATGTTACCCTGATGAGACTAGAAAAGGAGGATAGAGAGACTGACTTCGCTTGGACTCACTTAGCTTAGGAGCACACCGCAGAAATAACAAATTATGAATCACCTTTATCATGCATGCAGTGTGAAATGTGATTGTGAAATATCTCACAGCCAAGGGAGGTAATTCTAGGATAGAGATCAGCCAAAGAAATGCCTTCAAGAATCAAATTTGTTTGGAAAGCAAGCAGATAGGGTTGACAAGTGCTGTGATGTTGGTAGTAATTCTTTTTCTTGAGGGAGCAAGAGAAGAGAAAACTGTTGTTCAACTGTTGATGAAGTGCAGCTACTTATTGACTAAATACTCAGTCTCAGTATTTTCAGTTGTTAGCTGTATTTGAATATATTGTGAAACAATATAGCAGGTTAAATTCATTTCTGGGATTATAGTCTAAACACCAAGTTTCGTCTTCTGTTCATTAAAATGCATGAATAGTTTTACCATTTCATAACAGTATCTCATGGCTTTCATCTCACTCTTTCACCAGCAGAATTTGAGATACGTTGTGTGCATACACCCTTCTAGATGTAGGTACAAATGTAGGATTGATAATTTGTTAATTAGAAATTATTTTCATGAAGAATTCATAGAAACTAGGTGTTTGGGGAACATATCACCTCTGCTAAAGGCTTTTTTGGTGTGGGAGGAGTAGGCAGGTGGGTGGGGGAAAGTATTCTCATTTGCAGAGAGGAATGTCTGATCTAGGATCAGTTCTCCCTTTTTGTGGCTTTACGCTCACTATCATGAGACAAATAAGACTTGATTAAACACACACAGTGATTAAACATGCACTTATTTGTGTCTGTATAGCATGAAGTCCTGCACAGTCATGTGTAAAAAACTTCAGAACTATGTTGGATAAAATGGAAAAGTGTGGTGGCTCCTGAGCCATCCACTGATGGTGTTGCTCACTCTTGGAGAGTTTGCAGCCTTTAGGCTGTTTAAGTTGTGATAGCTACCCTGGGGAAGCCTCTCTAGGAGACTGCTCTCCTGGTTAGGGTAAGCAAAGTTTTTCACACCCATGGAGCTTTGCAGTTCTGTGTTAATTTGTTATCCCTTATTGATTTCTTCCCCCGTTCCTGGTTTTTACCCCAGTTGATTGGTCCCTTTTTGATCCTCTCCCCAACTGGTCCCTTTCTCAGTCCTTCGCCCTATTGGCCAAGTTGTGAAACCCATGCCCTGACTTCCCTATATAATCCCTGCTTCCCTGAGCTCCCTGGTTCTTCTGTCTCTGGATCCTAAAGAATAAAGAAGGCTTCTAGAAGACAGAAGGACTCCATCTTGCCTCATTTCTCCCGTGTTGCCTGAAGTGGCAACAGTTGTGGCTATGCTGCTTGGCAGCACTCACAAAAGAGCATAGAAATCACTTTAGGCAAGGAGTGTGCCTGTGCCTGCAGGATGCCTTTCTAAAACCACTTCTGGTGAGAAGGTCGTGGCACCTTACCACTGCCTTCATCTGCAACAGAAAAGTACAGAAATGTTTATGGAAAATTATGATTCAATCATTTTGGTAGAAATTTATCAATGTTCCCTCACACTGAAACATCAGTTTAGGTGCAAATGTATATTTTTTTTCTTTTCTGGTCATGTTCTGTCTCCATACAACAATATGTCTTTTACTTGGCAAGAGTTATATAAATGGCTATTTTACTATATACAGTAGTTAAAATGTTACATGAAGAACTTGTTTTGTGGGGTATTTTCCACCCAGAGCTGGAGAATAGAGGAGTTTCAGCTGGATAAATCTGTAGAATTGAAGTGTGCTTTCTCTAATTTTGAGGCAAACCATCTGATGTGAGTACATCCCTTTTTGTTACGCATAGCAACTATACTTACCTTCTTAGAATTTTGGGTTGCATTTTCTCATTGAAGAGTACACTAGTTCATCCTTCCTG
Source organism: Illadopsis cleaveri (assembly GCA_013399915.1). Lineage (NCBI taxonomy): Eukaryota > Metazoa > Chordata > Aves > Passeriformes > Timaliidae > Illadopsis > Illadopsis cleaveri. The sequence goes on from VXBB01018697.1 coordinate 19,069, forward strand.
TCTTCTGCAGACTTCATTGTAAAAAAAAAAAAAATTGACATAGACTTAGCTTTGCTGAATGAAGTCTCAGAAATTAAGGCCTCCAATTATGTTTCATTTCCGAATAAATAAAAAAGTGTCTGCTATGGGTCACTCCTCCATGTCAAGCAACAGCAACCACCTGACAAATAGAGCATATTTCCCCCCAAGTACTCTTTCACCCACTGGGTATTTTCACTCCTTGGGATTTCTTGATCCTGTTTTAGTTTGGTAGTTGTCACTGTAATTTCTCTGTAAGTACTTTTCTGACCTCTTCTATGACCCATGAAAACTTTCAAAATCACAGTATTCAGTGGCAAAATAACTCAAAAGTCTGCTGCCTGATGCATGAAGAAAAACTCAATTGCTATTTGTTTTGCTGTTTTTACTTGATTTTAACCCAGATATGTCAATACTACTGTTCAAGACCTGGGAGAAGAACACCTAGAGACAACCACTTTAGCCAGACTTGTGCAGCTGGGTCTTTGATGGGCTGATGACTCCTGGGATGGTATTAATTTGGTACCCCAACTGTTATTGCCTTGTGTCACATAGCCTGACATCATCTGTCCAGGTCCAATGCACTTGCCAGAAACCAGAAAAAATGAACAGATGGTATTATCTCTTTCAGAAAGGTTTCTTAGGCAACTACAGGTTGCTTAAAACAATATGTTGTTCAGTATATTTTCATTTATGCTTCTTTGTGCTTGCACGTAAAGTCCACCTGGTAATTTTTTATCTTTTTAATTTGCTAGTAAAACAAAAATAATCCTAATAAATGTTTAATCAGATCTGACCACTTCATATTTCTCAATCTTGCTATCAAAACATCAGAATGGGGAAATGTCAGAACTTTTGTAATTTTCATGTTGGCAGCTGAGTAATTTTTAGAATTTTCTCTGCCTCTGCTGGGCATCATGTCAAAACCAGAGAATGCAATTTGGCAGCTGTGTTTGGTTGTTACAAGAAATTTATAGGGAAAGAAACAGTTAACGGAGAGAGGAAGATTTTGCAAGATGTAAGTGCATAAAGAGGCCCCTCCTTTGGTGATGAAAGTCTTTCAAACCATACTCAATTCTCTTGTAATTATACACAAGCAACATTCTTTCCACCATTTGCAACTTAAAATACCTTTTTAAATATTCACTGCAGGCTTCACTTTATACAATAAAGACAGAAATACATCAGGACAGTATAAACAATGCTTACATCTGTTTTGGATTATATGGGATTTTTTTCTTGACATTAAGAAAAATAATTATCATCTATGGAATAAAATGACTTTTTTCAACTCTGTGATGATACCTATTTGATCAGAAGTTTGATTCATAACAAAGGTGTTTCTGAGGGCTTCTGAAAAAAAACATTTAGAAGAGAGTGTCTTTAAGTTATTGGACTAAATTCACTTCAATTATTTTAATTTACCTACCTGAAGATGAAGAGGGGCAGAGAAGAAGCTGTCAAGGCTTAATGATTTATATTTCTGCATCTGAAGTCAGATTCTTGTCTATGAATCTTTATCTTCACAATCTCTGCTGCAGATGAACTTTTTGTATCAATGTGAAAACTGGAAATGCAGGCTCTTCTAAATACTTTCAGTAAACTCTCAGAAAAACAGCAAAGATGAAACGTGAAATTATTTTATCTTTGTGTGATGTATTTTTATTTGTGTGTGCCTTAGTTATAAGGGATAGATTAAAATCAGTAAGTGGCTTAAGGACTGGTACTAGCAGTGGCATTTTGGTTTTTTTGATCATGGGGCAATTTTTACAGCACCAGGCCTGCTAGGGTCAGATGGGCTTCATCTGTGTAACAAGGGCAAAAGGATTCTTGCACATGAGCTGGCAGGGCTGATTGTGAGGGCTTTAAACTAGCCTGAAGGGGGAAGCGGATGAAACCCAGCTCTCCAGAGATGAGCCCATGGGTGGTAAGCCAGATTCAGCAGTGACATCAGCCCAGCTGAAGTGGATGTGCACTAATGCATGAAGCATGGGTAACAAATGAGAGCTGGAGGCCATTGTACAGAAGGAAAACTGTGATGTAGTTGCCATCACAGAAACATTGTAGGATGACTCTCATAATTGTAGTGCCACAATGGATGGCCATGTGCTCTTCAGAAGAGACAGGAGAGGTAGGAGGGGTGGCTCTGTTTAAGTCTCTTGATGCTATACAACTTGAGGTTAATGACCATAGGGCTGAATGACTATAGGTAAGAGTCAGGGGGAGGTCCAACAAGGCTGGTGTGCTGGTGGGACTCTGTTACAGACCACCCAAGCAGTATGAAGACGTGGATAAATTTTTCTTTAAGCAGCTGGAGGATGTTTTAAGATTGCCAGCCTTTGTTCTTGTGGGAGACTTTAACCTGCCAGATACTTGCTAGGAGCTCAAAACAGCCGAGAAGAGGGAGTCTAGGATGTTCTTAGAGTGTATGGGGGAGAGCTTCTAGTCACAGCTGGTAAGTAAGCCTACCAGGGGTGAGGGTCTGCTGGACCTGCTGTTTACAAGCAGAGAAGTCCTGTTTAATACCTTAATTGATGATCTGGATAAGGGAATCGAGTCCACCATTAGAAAATTTGCAGATGATACCAAGTTGGGGGACAGTGTCAATCTGCTGGAGGGTAGGAAAGCTCTGCAGAGGGACATGGACAGGCTGGATGGATGGGCCAAGTGCAATGATACAAGGTTTAGTAAGTACAAATGCTGGATCCTGAACTTTGGCCACAACTCCCTGCAGCACTACAGGCTGCGGACAGAGTGTCTGGACATTGGCCAGGCAGAAAGGGATCTGAGGGTACTGACTGATGGCAGACTGAACATGAGTCAGAAATCTGGACTGGCAGCCAGAAAAGTCAATGGCATCTTGAGTTGTATCAGGAATAGTGTGTCCAGCAGAACTAGGGAAGTGAGTCTTCCCCTGTAGTCAACACCGGTGAGGCTGTACCTTGAGTACTTTGTCCAGTTCTGGGCTCGTCAATCTAGGAAAGATGTTGAGATGCTTGATTGTGTCCAGAGAAGGGCAACAAGGCTGATGAAGGTTCTGGAACACAAGTGCTATGATGAACGGCAAGGAAGCTGGTGTGGTTTATCCTGGAGAATAGGAGGCTCAGAGGAGACCTTATCACTGTCTACGACTACCTGAAAGGAGATTGTAGCCAGGTAGGGGTTAGTCTCTTCTCCCAGACAACCAGCAATAGGACAAGAGGTCACAGTCTTAAGCTGTGCCAGGGAAAGTTTAGGCTGGACATTAGGAAGAAGTTCTTTACAGAAAGAGTGATTTGGCAGTGGAATGATTTGACCAGGGAGGCAGTGGAGTCACCACCCCTGGGGGTTTTGAAGAAAAGACTGGAGGTGGCATTTAGTGCCATGGTCTAGTTGGCAAGGTGGTGGTAAGTCATAGGTTGGTCTTGATGATCACAAAGGTCTTTTCCAGCCTAGTTGATTCTGTGATTCTGTAATTCTGTGATTCCATGTCATGGTACTCTTTTAAGTATGATGGTGAGAATATGGAAAAACTTGATAACATGTTTTACTGGAAAAAATAGATTAATTTCACATTCCCTGTTCTTCGTAATATATGGTTGGCTTTTGCATGTCTCCTTGGGATTTTTTGAGTTTTACAAATTATCTGCCTCTTTTCCTTAATGTTCTTCCTGAGCGTTGAAATTGCCCTGTGCTGCGTAATGACTTATTTTTGGATTTGATGGGTTTTAGAAAAAACTGCTAATGAGAAAGAGGTTGCTTTAGTCCAGTTTAGTAAATGTTATGTGGTAAATTAGGGAATATGCAGTCAACCTGGAAAATGTAAAAATATTTTTTCTTATCCTTGTTTGAGATTTTACTATAAAATCACTAACATTACATTGCATTAGCTTTTTAATTTGCAATTGGTATTTTGTAAGAAGACAAGAAAAGAAAACCATTCATTAGTCTGGCTTCTTAGTATCATCACAGGTATACATGATTCTATGAAACTGTCAGCACTAAATTAGAAAACACACCCAGTGCTTGTATTTTCAAAGAAAAATCTGGAAAATATAGCCAAACGCATGATGACATCATGTGTTTGACTGTGAAGACAGAATAAATAATTTCTAGATACAGAAATTATTACTTAATCTTATGAGGCTGTGCACTTCTAAAAATCATCTCTGTGCAAGAAAACATGACCTTTTCTGAAAAGGTAATGTGATAGAAATAAAACTATATGGAGCGTCTGTCTTTTGGGACCAGGTCTGCCTTCTTTCCATTCTGTATTCTTCAAGAAAGGCTGCTGTGCTGGAGTCTCATTTAGATATTCAAGATCACACATGCATTGTCCATGTAGCAAAATGGAGTGGTACAATTTCTACTGACTGCCTTTCTGGTACTGAACATAAAAACAAGTTTCAGTGCTCTGGAAACCAGATGGGCATTTGATTCTGTATTTAAATACCTGAAATACATACTAATTTTGTCTTTTACTAGTTACTATTGAAGAAAATGCAATCTTGGAAGTAATGTAAATGAAAGTTCTCTTTAAGAATTGTACAAATAAAAACAAAGGTGAATAAAAAATTATTTTTAGAAACAAAGATGTGGAAGTGGGATCCTTTCTATTAGATTTTTGATACTGTATGGTAGATGCTTGATTTCTTCTGTAATGTTATGGGTTTTTTTTAGTATAACTCATATCAAGTGAAGAATATAAAAAGACAGAAAAGAAAGGAATTTTATTTGAGATCCACTTGTTAAAGAAAATCTTTTACTTGCAATGTTAAAACTCATACTGGAAGACTTTAACTGAATTAAGAGAATTGCAAATAAAACCATGCTGAACACATATCTATAAAAGCTTTATGCTGTGATTCTTGTGATATTTTGAGAGAGTGGATATTTTTTTCTCAAAATGAATCACTTTGAAATCTGCTGGCTAGGCTTATAAATCTGTGCCAATGAAACAGCAAATTATGTCCTGCAGTTGTCTGAGCAATCTCAAACTGAAAAGTGCAGCTCCTTTCAAGTTAGAATAGCAAGTGTTTTCTGTTCTGTCTATTAAGAAACATGATGTAGCATTTCTTTTAATTTGGGAATTTGATCAAACATTTTATCAAATGAAAATTCTAGTTATACAGAAAATAAAATGTAACAAAGTTTATTTGATGGATTTATCTTTTAATTAGATATTTTTTTTATATTGCAGGCCATAATTGTAAGGTTGTCTTAGACAAGAAAATGGGAGTAGAAGCTACAGTTAATGCCACCTGCAGTGGCAGTTTTTGACTAGCGATTATTACTGTTGACTTGCATAACAATATTCATCAGCAATGAAGGTCTTGAACTGAACCTGAACTTACAGCTTTGGGCATGTGTTGCCATCTTCTCTGAATTTTCTTTCTATAAATCTAGCTACAGTAAACTAAACAGAAAGCAAAAGGACTTAACTGACATTTAGGCTTAAACATGTTTAAAGGAACTGGATTTTGGGACTTTGCTGAAAGAGGGATCATCAAATGAATGAGAAAACAAGCAGAATTAAGAAAAGTAGCTGTGAAATTGAGATGAAATGAAAGTGATGGTAAGAATTGGTAGCATTTCAAAATTACTTTTTTTTTTTTCAGAAGCATTTACACAATATGAGTCAGCATTTGTTCTCTATTCATTCCTCAGGCAGTGAAATAATAGTGTGCACCACTTAGAATGATTAAGTAGCATGTAAGGGAAATAATCTATGAATATCCTTTGTGTTACCTTCACACCTGCTGAGCTAGGAGAAACGTAACAGCTCCTTTCATTGCTCCAGTTAAACTGTGTCACCAAGGTGACATCATTGCTACCACAGACACTAACTTGTGGCTCTCAAGCCAGTCTTTCGATTTTTTTGACAAAAATCTGAACATCTATAGCTGAATTTGCTAATTAACTTGCCAGATTCGGTTTGCAGGTATATATAACTTCTCCAAGAACAGTTATGTCAGCTAATCATTGTTAACCATTTATTTTTCAAATAGAGTTGCCACTGCTGTGAAAAGTGCAGATCTGAGTCCTAGATGAACTCCTCCAATATATCTGAGATCTGAGTTTCAAGGACAGGGTATGCAAAGCTTTGGCTTTTTCTCAAATCCTCAAAGAACCCCACAGATTGCCCTAGTGAAGGATGGTTTTCCAACTTTTTGAGTAAGCAAAAGAACAAAAAAATTAAGTGAGACTTATGAGTACAAATCAACAACAGCATGTTGTTCTTGGCTCTCAAGACATCTTTGTTCATTGTTGCCATTGAAACTGTAAGAGTAGGAAAAGACTGTATAAGAATGAAGAAATAGTTGAAGAGTGAAGTGGGGGATGGGGAAATCCATTGCATACTTTGTAAACTTCAAATTTAGTAGGATTTTTCTTTCTTAATACTGGCATTTCTTGCTTCATGGCATTTTTGTTTACACATGCAGAAATAGCAATTACGGGACAGTAATAATTATGACTTTTTATCATCATGAAGAATTCATTTCTACAAATTGCAAATCTTATATCACATAGGAAACAAGGATTTACTTTGTTACATAGCAAATAAATGATAGTAGCAGATGAGTTTAACAAACAAGGCGAACCATAGCAGGAAAAAAGATGGAAAAAATCAATTAATTATATTCCTATGGAAATGCCCACTTGCCAATTTAGAACGCTATCTTTACTTCTCTATTTTTATAAGCCATTGTTAAAAATATTATCTTTGCTAACTGGAGTTGCAGGGAGCAGGGATAATGCACATATCTAACATATATAACAATGATATTAAAATAACATATTTTCCAGCTCATGTTTTGACTTGTGTTCGAGGAACAGGATACTGGCAATGCCTATAATAAAAATGGAACCATACTTTCATTCTGCCCTACAAAGCATTTGGAAATAATCTAATAAATTATTTAAAGTAAATCTCTATAAAAGTGCAATAGTCAGATTGAAACCATTTTATGCATTTTATTTCAGATGCTCCTCTAGAAGTGAATTGTTCCTTGCCTCAGTTCCTGAGGGAGTCAATGGGAATATTTATTATTTTTTTTAATCTGAATTAGTCATTAGTGAGCAGGAAGAAGAGTATGATTTTATACACTATCTTATGGGGTTTGCACATACTCATTTTCTCAGTATGTAGACAGTTTTCCAGGACTTGGAAAAAAATTTTTTTATATACCTCAGTGATTTCCAGAAGTAGAAGAGAATGAAAATGCTGTATGATTTTTTCTTTGCTTTTGGGACCTAGACACTCTATGTATATTTATTTTCTTCACTGCAGATACTTTTTCAAACTAATTCAGCAAAACTCTTCTACTTTCACTGCACAGCATGTCATTGGAAATGACAATGGGGAGTACACTTACTTGCTGGGCTTCCTGGAACCCTTACACCAAGATGCTCAATAATATATGGAACATCCTAATTTTGAGTGCAGAACAAATCCTTGCTTTCAGGCCTGATTCCCAANAAAATGATAGGAAAACCTGACTGAAAAAGAAGACAGGTGAAAATTGCGACCAACTTGCACACTGAATTTTTCTGGGAGAGTTTTTCTTCCCAGCTCCCTGTGTCTGAGAAGTTGTGAGCATTTTGTGTGTAGCTATGCTTTTGTTCATGGAAAATACTACTTTCTTTTTTTCTTTTCAATTATACTGTATTTAGCATCCTTAATAAGCGTGCCCTATTATGGATAGTAACAGAAAGATTCATGTACATAGTTTGTAAATTAAAATTATTTTTTTAGAAATAGATAATTTCCTTTGATCAGCCATTCTTTGAAGAGTGCTTTCTCCTATACACTTTCATTTTGCTGACACAGTGTAATATGCCAGTTTCCATACCTAAAGCTTTAAACTGATTCTGAGCTTTGCTTGACTGTACTGAAAACCAGTACACTAGGGTTTTCTCACACAAAAGTCTGCTTACCAAAAGTTTACCTAAACTCAAACTTAGATCCCAATACAGTTACTCTGAGTTTGAGTGTTGAACTATGAAGTTGTGAACACAAAATGACTGTATTAAATCACATTTTCTATTTTCAACTGAAAACCTTATAAACTTTTTTTTTTTGGGAAACTTCTATCATTTTTTAATGGAAAATGGCACATGTAAGTAAGAGAACTACAAGATGTTGAGTATCAATGTATTCTGAGGTTCTTGTGCAGAGTATGCTAATCTTGGATAAATAACTGGACCATGCTGATATTGATCTACCCCTGCTATAAAGTTGATGAAAAAAAAGTGAAATTAAAAATAAGATTATCCTTAGCATTGAGGTGGCCATGGGTTAGAAAAATAAGAGCAAATTAATTGCTTTGCAAAGCAGTTTGAAGACAAGATATAGAAGCACTATAAAGAGTAGAGGTAGAATTATAGGTGCTTATGGCACATAGAGATGCTTTATGGTTGTGTTTTATATATCCTTTAATAAATCTATTATTTTTCATTTCTAGGATAGAGAAAGAGCCAGCATCTTTCTCTATACGTACAGGCAATAAAAAGAACTTTCTGAATCAGAGAGCATAATCCACGAGTCTTTACATTGTTAGAAATACTTTTACAAAAATTTCAGCTTCTGTAAACAAGTAGATAAAACAGAGAAAGTAGACTTTGCTGTATGTTTGGCAATAGTTAAATTTTCAGTTTTGGTAAAAACATGCAGAAATAACGTTCAGTTCTATTTCTTCTACTGCCAGAAGCCGTTTGAAACAAAGGTTGGAAGTGGATCACCATGTTTCTATTGTCCTAATTCAGTGCAGGTTTTCAGTACATTCCATTATTTGTCTTCATCCTTGGCATATCTGCTCAGTTCTGTTCCTTCTCCTTGCTTCTTTTCCCTGCTTCTGACAGCTGACATGGTTTTCAGAGACTTCCTTCTTGTGCCATTGTATGCCATGTATCTACTTGCCATTTCTCATCTTCATTCATTTTCTTCAGAGCTTGTCTGCCTAGAATCATGTTTCTTTGCCTTAATTCTGCACATTCACTCAGTGTTCATTGAATTTTCTGAATTCATTCTCGTGCACTGCATGTGAGCTAAGCCTTCAGTATTTTATCCTGTATGTCCTCCTGCCATCGCAGACTTTCGTTTGTGGGCTCCTTCCTTTTTCTATTGATTATGAACTCAATCACTCTATTAACATGCCCACTGCCTGTTGGCAATAGCCTGCAAAGTAAGGCTGAACACATTCCTCTTTTATAATATAAACCTGGATCACAATTTGGACTTAAGTGAGAATTTATCTTCTATTCAAACCACAACAGCCCCTTGTTGAAGTTGACTACTTTTCATTTACAGCTAATTTCATCTATAAACAAGACTCCACACATAGAGGGATGCAAAGTAACTATCTTCCTTATATCCTGCACTAGTGGCCTGGTGGGGTCTGGACTCCAAGGAGTGGTCTGCTGTTTTAGCTATTAAATACTGGGGAGAGCTTTACCCCAAGTATTACTTCAGAGGCAAAAACAGAGGTCAGTGGGTTTTCTGGACCAGACCCTGGACTTAGGACTTGCTGTGGTATTTGGAAGAGAGTGCAGTAAAACCCAACCAGGTTAAATGGGTTTGAAAGGCTTACTCATTTTTATCTTGAAGGGTATTCAAATGTGAGATCCTCGGATCACACCAGTGGACTTCCACTTTCTTATTTAGACATCTGTTTGTTCCATTAGTGTTTTGTATTGAACTGTAGTTGGTTCTGTTAGATGCTGCATAAGCATATATGAAAGCACAGTTGTTTTTCCTGTTTAATGCACTGAAAATTTAAGTGGAAGAGTGTTGTTTCTTGCAGGTTTATGCAGAAACCATTGGTAAAGTAAATGAATTCTATCAGCAGATAACTCTTCATTAGTTACCTGGGTTTGGCCTTTATAACTCAAAAAAGATGGTTTAAACTGATGATCTATGTAAAATCTGAAGAGAATTTACTGGTTCTTGAATTTACTGGTTCCTGAAGAGAATTTACTGGTTCCTAAAGTATTCAGAGCATAAAAAATAATGTTATCATGTCAAAAGATGTTTTTTAAGTAAAATTTTAAAATTTTTATTGTAATTGTCAATAGTTCTGAAATTGCCTGCTTTTAGACATTAAGTTAAAGAAATTACTCTGTTTTTTCAGGCAGAAGTCTTGTTCTTCTAACCAATACGTTAGCACTAAGAAATAGCGCAGTTTTTTCTGGCAAGTTCTAATACATCCAGACTTACATAGCAATCAACTTTGTTATCTCTTAAAATAGTTTCTCAGGGATAATCCTTTTTACTACTTTTTAGATGAAACACGTGCAAAGCATCTCATTCATTATATAGGTAAAATCAGGAGAGCATATTCCCAAGTTTTGAGGTTCACTCACAGCAAGTCATATGAGTTTAAACAAGACATCTAAAGAGAAAAAAAAAGACCACATGGAAGTAAAATTCTGTCGTTTGCATATCTGTTAGCTGGGATGAAAGTAAGGTTGAGTTGCTTAAAGCTACCCCTCAGCTGCTACTGCTCTCTTGGAGAGAGAGGAATTAATCTTTTCATTATCCTCCTTTGATCAATTTTGGGCAAAACCACCATCCTTTCCAGCTGAGTCTTAGGTTCAGATTATGGACTGAAGAAAGAATTGGATTTAGATTTCCAAATGCATCTAAACTGTTGTGGTTTTTTACTTTTTATATATCTTTTTATATGACATAGCTCTAATGCAATCTGATGTGCACACAAAATGCCTGCTGCCTAAGAATTCTGGATGTTTTCTCTAAGGCAGAAAATAACTTTATTTGTAAGACAAAACAATACAAAGACAAAACTGATTTCTTTTGAGGATATTTCTTTTTCTATCTGAAACTCTAATTATGAAAGAGAATCTTCTCCTTGTGTTCTTACATTCTGAAAATGGCCGGACATTATTTTCCATTCATTTAAGAGTTGCACTTGATGATCCTTGTGGGTACCTTCCAACTCAGAATATCCTGTGATTATGTGATTTTGAAACCAAAATAAGTGACTTGATTTCTTCTAAATAGCTTAATGAAACAAAAATACATACTGGAGTGAGATATAAACCAGAAAAACTTAGACCATGCCACACATCCTAAAGAAATGCTCCTAAGGAGTCTGGAATGACTCTTTGAAATATTCTGTACTGCAAGTGAAGGCATAGACACTCAGACAGTCAGAGATCTACAGGAGGCCACTTCACAGGTCAGTCCTGGTGCTGCTTGGCCATTCACTAAAGAAATACCTTTATGTGCCTAACATGGGACTCATGGAGGAATTAAACTGTACATTTTGGTATATTAGACAAAAATAACCTGAATAATTTGAAAGCTTTGGTTACCTGAAGTATGAGCACAGTGTTTCAAATTAAAGATTTTCAACCCCACAGTGAAGCATGGAAAGGAACTGTTCTCATGGGGCTGGTGGATGATGGTAACTTAGAAAAAATACTTTGCAACTATTATTGTTGTTGTTGTTGTTGAATATCAATCATTACATCCTCAGAGTCTGGTTCTTAATTAACAAGTGACAATATGAGAGGCCTGTAAACAGAGTCTTCAGCTAAGTTTACTCCTTGCTTGCCAAATTCAAATGTTTCAGAACAGCAAGAATAAAAGAATTCTGACCAGTAGTGGAAAACTTGCTGGCAGTAAACCACTACTGTAAGAACTACTGTTTAGTCTGCACAGAGGTTAAGCCACAAAACCCATACAGAAAGGAAAAGTAACAAACTATTTCTTATGTTCTGTTCAGTCCCTGCTACAGGAACCTTTTGTAGTTGAACTGGCAATGGTTTTATTTCTCTTACCACCCCAAGCACCAAAAGCATCTTTGCTTCCTTTGTTTCTACAGAAAGGTAGGAGAGACCACATGGTAAAACATCATCAGTCAATGTCTTTCTTATAGTCTTTCATGCAGCTGTCACATGAGAAGGCCTCTTCAGCTGTATCAGTGTAGTCAGACACCAGCAGTCATCCTGCCTGAGCAAGGATTGCAGCTGTTAGCAATTCCTTGCCTCTGTCCTTTCATTCTAATGTTGTGTGTGATTCTCAAAAACACTGTATTGTGAAAAGTAATGGAAGAGAGTGTAACTGCTTTGTACACTGGTTTGTAAGAAAAGTAAAGGCCAGGAGTAGATAATTCTTAGTGATGAAAGTGAAGTGAGCATGTTTACCTACTGATATAGTATCAAATAGGAATGAGACCTGTGGGAATACAGCTTGGAAGCAGGATTCAAAGTACTGCTGAACTCATTGCAGAAGTAGATGTGCTAGAGGGCTACAGGCCCTGCCAAGTTGAGGCAAGATCCTGAAGAAGGAAGAGAGCAAGGTGTATGTAGATAAGTTTATGTGAGTACAAGTCTGTACTGGCCCATAGGTAAGCAATGTTACTAAGAAACATAGATATGGTTGTTATGCTTGAAAGGTATACAAACCAGCAGTGTGTTTAATAAAACAGGCTTCAGGATGCAAACCTGAGGACCCCGTCTCTTCAATCACCATCCAGAGACCAACATAAGTGCCATTTTTTTTAGGGAATGATTGAAGAATTTTTTCATCTGCAGGAACATGTTTTGTTTGTTCAAATGTGTCTGCTGAATAGGTTATACAATTCTTGGCTTGGCTGTACTTTGACAGTTGAAGCATCATAGCCCTTGTTTATATTTACTCATAATACTTGATGAAGTAAGACAGGAAGTAAACCTCTCTCAGAAACTTTGCTTTTCACATCCAATAATCCTTGTCCTCAAGTAAAACCACTTCTGACAATTCAGTAAAACCAAGACTCCTCCCATAAATCTAACTTCAACAGTAAGCTGTCTGCACATGAACAAATTGCTTAAGCTGTACTCTGATCTGTACAGCTCACTGATGTGTTGTCTCACAAAAAAAGGTAGTGGCATTTGCTTTGGTCTTTTTTAACCTTTTAAGTGCCTTGGGAAATTGACACCAGGAAACAAAAAGTGTCATGGATGGGTTTATGGTCCTTTACAGAGCATTATCTCTTTTTGCTCCAAAATTAAACTTGACATTCACATAAAGTAGTTTATGTAATATTTGTGGGTGAAATAGACAACACTTACTCCACCATATGGACTTCTCCATGCTTCATTTTTTTCCTGGAAAAGAGAGGTACCACTCATTTATTTATCTTAACTGCTAGACACTAGCCACAGGGTTTTGACCTGCCTAGGTAGAAGCTCACTACTCTGTTTTATAGAATCATATAATAATAGAATCATTTAGGTTGGAAAAGACCTCTAAGATCATTCAGGCCAACCGTTACCCTAACACTGCCAAGTCACAAAACCATGTCCACAACTGTGCGTTATGTAGCTTTTAAATACTTCCAGGGATGGTGACTTAAACAGTTCTCTAGGCAGTCAGTTCTGATGCTTGTTTACCCTTTAGTGAAGAAATTTTTTCTAATATCCATTCTAAACCTCCCCGATGCAACTTGAGGCTGTTCCCTGTTGTTCTGTTGTTTCTTAAATGTGAGAAGAAACCAACCCCTATTGCACTACCACCTGCTTTCTGGTAGTTGTAGAGAGCAATAACCTCCATTTCTCCATGCTAAACAATCCCAGCTCTGTTGGTTGTTCCTCATCAGACCTGTGCTCTTGTGCCCTTCTCTGAACACACTTCAGCATGTCACTATCTTTCTTGTAGTGAGTCCCAAAACTGAACACAGGATTTAAGGATAAAGTATTATAAGAATTAAGGCTTTTCTTTGTCAGACAGGAAGAAGATACTGAATGACAATAGTGCTGAGTCAGGAGCAGTTTAGATAAATGTCAAACTTAAGCAGATTCATTCACAAGCAAAAAGCTGGTCTTCTGCTGTATGGATTTGACTTGCAGAATTGCTTTTGGCTTTATTGAGTGGTCCAAAGACCATCATCAGACCTAGGATTATGGTTTACTATGAGAAACTTGTGTGGATGTTTTCTATTGTGTTCAAGTAACATAGATACACATTTAGAGTGTTGAGTGGGAAATGAGAGTCTGTTCAGCTTGAAACAGTGTATTCATTGGGCAATATTTGATAGTAATTTGAAGGAAGAAACAGACAATTTGCTGGTACTAAACTGTGAAATTTCATTGAATGATTGCGAAACTTGTGGAACAACTTTACAAAACTTTTGTGTTTTCCATGCAGTAAGGAATGTTTTGTTTGGGTTTTTTTTCTGCCTTGAGAAACTACTGAAGATTCTTCTGTGTCCTAGGAGTCCTGTTTTTTTTCCCACAAAGTAGCAATTTGATGAACTGCTATCCCCAGAGCCTGTTTACTGCAGATTTTTTCAAATGCTTTACCAGATGGATAGAAGAGGTATACCTACGCCTGCATACAGAATCAAGCAGTTTTGCTTTTCATTATCATCTGGGAGGTCAAACTAAGCAGCGCTATGTACTCACACTGATTTTTGTAAACTACTATTTGTTTTGTGAACTTCTGCAGTAAAAGATGGTTCTACTTGTGCAACACAAAAAGTGAAAAAATATGAAGAAATCAAATTACAATTTGGAGGCTGAATGATGCAATTTGTATGGAGGACTGCAGCTTACCACTCAGTCTATATTTATTTTCTGATAAACTTTACTTGACTAGAGAGCTATAAAAGGAATCACAGTATAATAATACAATGCATGTGAACCTCAGTGTATGATAAACTATGTCCATGTTTCGATACTTTAAGAATCATAATTTTCTATTTATTAAAGTCCAATTGAGTCTGTATCACATTCAATTTCTTGCTTCCCTCAGATCTGGTGAAAAACAATTTGTATCAAAAAGAAAATTGTTAAAAGAAGATCCCAGCCATTTTGCTTAGTTGATTAACTATTACATTTTGCTGTGCAGTAGCAGCTTCAAAATATTTGGATAATTTTGGATTGCAAAATAGGGAATAGGTATCATTTAAAGAAATGTTGGCATCAAGTAGGAAGTCTATGACAGAACTGTGTTGGAAAATAGGTTTTATTTTCTCAGAGCATGTTGACACATCCAGAAAAAATTTCCTAATAAATGAAAGCTGTGATATATCACAGCCACAAAACTGTGAAAGAGCCTTGATTGAAGGAGGAAAACAACAAAAAGGTTTATTTTTAAGGGAATAAGATTTCTTTTATTAATTCATCTGCATGAGTAGATAGTGTGTAGTGGTGTGGTTTTGGTTTTATCAGTTTTCTGTATGTATTTACTCCTTGTTTTATACTGTTTTTTATAAGTTGTAATGGTTTGGTCCATGTACCCCATGTTTAATCCTTCATGGTTTCCTCTGAGTTATAGTTATGTATCAATCATCAGTTTAGGAACGCCTGGGTCCTGTCAATCACTTTGAGGCCTCTCCCTGTGTCTAGAAAATTCCAGTGAGGGCGTTGAGTGATTGGCCAGGATCTAAGGAGTTCCCCCCCTTGCATTGATTTGTTATATTGATTCTCATCTATGTACAGGGTCACTCCCTCCATACCCCTAATTGGTTCCCCACTGT
>VXBB01018698.1:0-19072 GCA_013399915.1 Illadopsis cleaveri
AAAAAACCCCAACAAAACCAAAGAATCTCCCAAAAAACAGGGAAGAAAATTGTCAGATACATGAAATTTGTTACAAATTTTATAAATAAATATCTGCATTAATAGCAACCCACTAGAATTGAAATGAAGTGATAGAAATTCAAACATTTTCTGTTTTCATTTGCATTGCTAATGGCAACTACTGCTTTTTGGGGGGCTTCATTCTTACAGAAGTTAGGTTTGGTACAACTGTGAGAGTGACACATCTAGTATTTGTTTACAATAATGGAGCAGTTACAAGACAACACATGCAGATCCTTCCTACAGTTGGAACCAACCATTCCCACTGTGCCCTTTTCATGGGTACACTTTTTAAAAGAAAATAAGTTTGAACTGGTTCTCCATTATTGGCAGGACTAGTTTGGCTCATAGATCACATCTCAGATACTTGGAAGATGGCTGGGTGGGAAGTAATGGCAAGACACAGTGATGGGATAAGGAAAGTCCTGTGGTTCTAGGGGAAAGCTAACGGCTTGTAAAGGTGGTTCCATGCCTTCCATTTCCCACTGGACTCTAGTGGGAACTCTGTTCTCTCCAGCTGTCAGAATGCAGGTCCCCATCCACAGTCATGGTTTTTGTTCTCAGATCATACCTGAACAGCTGCTTTAATCTGTACAGCAAATTCCTTCACCTTGACCTTTTATTTTCCCCTTCAGACAGCTTTGTAGCATTCTGAAACACTCACATGATCTGACACACTTGACTTTTCCTTCTTAGTAACCTTCAGAGAAGCAAAACTGCAAAAAACCCAAAGGCTTCCTCTTTTTCCCTCATTGTCTTCCAGATTTTAACATCTGTTCTACCAGTGATCCCCTCCACATTTCTTCCTAGCTGTTCATGGGAGGTTACCTCTTTAAGAAGGGATTAATCCCAAGGTGCTGGCATTTTCATCATTGTACATCAATATGTTGACAAACATAGGCTCAGCATATCTATACTGCTTCTAGTTCTAATGTAATTAATTTTAAAGCATTTATTCATGGAACAGCTAAAATTAGTTATAATGGCATTAAAAATTCTGGATAAAGTCTCCTATTTTAGCCACTAAAATGGGAATTATGTGTAAAATTTTCAGTGGATTCATTAACTTTCAATCACTTTTATCAGTGATTGAAGTTCTTACTTTTCCACTAGAATTCTTGCCTTACATATTCTTGATCTCTTACAGCAATTACAGTTGTGTAATTAATCATAATTTTCATACCCATAACTTGTAAAATGCCTTACCTTATTTAAACTTTTCCTTACGCTCATCTAGTGCCTGCTGATTTTTCTGGTGTCTGGGCTGGTGAGAAATATGCTTGACACCATTTTGCTAGGAGTCAGTTTGAAAATGAAAATGAAAACAGAATAGTGACACCCTGCTTCTTCCAACCTCTCTGCAATTTGCCTCTTTTTTCTATCCTACCCTTCCTCCTTCCTACCCTTCTGTCTTCTCAAACAGATGTCATGACAGTGAATTGTTATTAGAAAGAAGTTTATAAGGTGTCTATACAACAATTCTACACCTCTGCAAAGTGGGTATTTCCAGAAACAGAGTTCAATATTCCCCTTGGATTCCTCTCACAGGAGGGTATCAGGTAGGGTGCAAAGACATTGTTTTCTTAGACTCATGCTTTGAATTAGATCCCTAGACAAAACCCTTCTTGTGCTAAATACATGTCAAAGCAAAACCAGTGGAATGATGAGTTTTGTACAACATATTTGCTTCAGACACACTGCACTTATATTTCCTCCTTCCCTTTCATCATTATAATTAGGTACTTAGGGAGCCCATTTTTCTGTCTGCTTCATTAATCCTTTTGATATATTTGATATCCTATTTCAGTCATTCCTTTGCATTGTTGTATGCTGGTTTTATTTGCTTGTTCTGCATAGCATGTCTTCCATTATCCAGTTTGTTTTTCTTTTGTTTGAAGCCATGTGGTTTCCCTGGATTCCTTTCTGGATGTTGGTTACTTTGTTGTTTCTTAGCATTTCTACATGTGTCATTTTATTTTGGCTTTTGACTCTCTTGTTTGGGTTTGGTGTATATTTTATGAGTATTGTATCACAGTATGTTGATAATTCTAATGCAATCATGATATTATTTTATTTACTTTTAATCTAGGTGTACCAGAGAAATTTTTAGTATTAGCAATAGAAATTCAAGTATGATGTGATGGGAAGACGATATTATTGTGCCAATGTTAGCAGATTTTGAAGATGCTTTTTCAGTATCTTACATATGCAAACAAGTAAGAGAAACAAAATTTGATGACTATTAGATTTCTATGTAAGTGAAAGAAAAATACTGATCTTCTGTGGAAGGGATAATGACTGATTACTAGCAAGATAGAAATCTTTGGGAGAAACCCAAGAGATGTTTAAAAATCCTGACAAGAGAAACCAGCAAGATTTTGATAGCTATGTAAAAATGGGGTCAAATAAGAAGTATAATTGATAATAGACCTGGGAGTTTTGTAAACCTGGTACAGAGTGAATATATTAATATTAAACAGCATGCTTTTTTATTTGAAATTGCTTGATGTACTTAACATTCTTTGTCAAAATGCTCTGAAGTGTATCATATACATTACTTAAAGAAAGAAAAGGAAGAGGGAACTTCAGAAAAAAGGGTTACAGAAATCCATATTTGATACCCAAAACAGGAATGATGAGACCAACACAAAAGATCACATACAGAATCAGCCTTGTCAAGTCAGATGGCTCATTGGCTACAGCTCAGTTCTCTTTGAAATGTTTGTTGGGAGTCAGGTAAATGTTGCACAGACTTCTAAGTCTGAATCTACTCTCATACACAGTTCTCTGTCTTCCATAACAGCATAGTTTCTGAGGTTTTAAGTGTCTATAATTCTTGATTAGGTAGTGTGTATCACTAATTTTAAGATAAGGACTGGGCACTTAGAGAAATTAACAATGGAGATATACAGATATATAAGCAAGTACCAGAGATGAGGAATAAGAATATTTTTAGCAGCATCCTTCTTCTAATTATTTCCTCTTAGCAATAGGCCTAGGGGTATAGATTCAAGGGCTACTGTCAGGAGAGAAGAAATGCTTACTGAAACTTATGGTTCATACCAGCTTGGTAAGAAGAGCATACTTAGAAGATGTTTGCCTCACATTTTAAGTTCTCTGTCATTATCTTTAGAGTACTAAGTGTAATATAAATCACAGACTACACATACCTGCTTTTCCTTTCTTTAGCTCCATAAAATCTTTCTCTTCCTATAATGATTTGAAGAACAAAATTATTTGCTCACTATATGGTGTTACACACAGTTAATAGAGTATCCATGCTTCTTTCAGTGAAATATCCAATTGATGTACCTAATTCCTTTCTCATTGGTACCAAATTTGAGCCCATCATGAGAGTACTATATGACATTTTACCGCTACTCTAGCCTTTTCTTGTCAATGATGCATGCCCCGTAATTAGATTGAAATAGATCTTAAAAGTTAGAAACCCTCAGTATTTATAAGGAAATATATATATATTTATAAGGAAATAACCACCAGCTGATTTGTTTCATGATACTAATTTGTATTTTTAAAAAGGGCATGTAAAGTAGGAAACATAGACAAGAACAATGCCTAAAACAATTATCCACAAGCAGATGAAGAAAGTAGAAAATTTTCCCAAGCCAGAAAGTATAATCTGTCATCTACTGACTCACCTAATCTATGCAAATTTACAAAGTGCTCAGCAGTGAGTAAATGTGGTGTCAGTAAAGATGGATATTCCCTATAGACAAAAAGCAATGTTTATCCAGATGCTGCAAAGCCATCTTAATTTGTGGCTCCTTTAGACCAAGAACAAAGCAAACCACCTGCAACCATCGCTACTAGTTCAAATGTCAAATTTCTCTCCTAAATGTACTACAGAGGCAGCAGCAGCTGACAGGCAGCCCAAGTGTAGAGGATAAGTGGGTAATGGAAATTCCAGGAAAGATCCCTTGCAACAGTTGAGGAAAGCCAAAGGTGAAAAGAAATGCTACAGTCACTTGTGTGTGAATATTTGTGAGTATTGCTCGGTCCTGCACTAAGCAATGCATATTCAGTATTGCTTCAATCTCTTCCTCACCCCCTGTCAGAAGATGCAGCTCTTTTCTCTGTCTTTCTTATTGGAAATACAGACTACAACTACAACAACAACATCAAGTGAAAACCTGACCTACTCAGCAAAAATGTAGCCAGGGATTCTTACTTGCTGCCTCATGTCTAAGTGCACGGAAATTCTGCTGTCTGCCCAGGCAGAGCAGAAAGCTGAAAGGATCCTTCACATACGGTGATCCTACAGGAACACAAAGGTCCACAAGTCAGCACCGGTGCCTAGCAGGCTTACTGCGCCAGGTGGCAAAACACAAAGTTTTGAATAGGTTTAGCTTTTGTCATCTTTTATACTGTTTTTGGATGGGATGATACTAATGGACAGATCTGACCATCCTAATGCTTTGGAAGGTCATTCCTTTTTCTGTAACTCACATTTGAGTGAGCAAGTGAACATATATTTAATACTCTTTTCTCTCTGTCTCTGTCTCTCTCTCTATTTTTGGTTGGTTGGTTGGTTTTGTTTTGTGGTTTTTTACATTAGAGAAGCCAAACAAGAGAGCAGAGGAACAGGGCAGTTCATCTACAGCACATCATATTTTTTAATTAAGTTTTTTGTTTAAAATGAGTTTTAACCATTGTCATGCTGACATCAGGGGTGCTGAATAAGCTTGATTGGGACAGGCTAGCATTTGCATGTGCATGTTCTTATGTGTAATTTACATTGGGGAGTTTTTTGAGATACATCACAATTTACATCACTTTTTCTAAAGTGCTTGCCAGTGTACCAGAAGAAATAACTGTTTTTCTGTTCTGAAGGATTATTTTAAACCAAGATCCAGTGCAGTACTGTATTTATAATTACAGAGGAAAGAAAGAAGCAAGACATAAAGGAACTACATGAAATACTATTTTGTCATAGTTCTTAGATGACATGTGACCTCTGTGAACAGTTACTGCTTATCTCCTCTCTGGAATAGAAAACTCTTTTATCCATATCCCATGTTGTATTCTAACAAAGACAAATGTTATAAATGCAAAGTCAAATGCATATAAATGCATTAAAAATTGAAATGGTTCTTTTTCACTGAAAATGCAGTGTTCTGATAGTAGTATCACCTGCTTCAAAAGAAAGCACAAGTATTCGTGCAGCAAGTGGCTTAAGGAGAAAAAAGAATTATTCAGTAGAAATCTCCTTTAGTATTCTATGGTCTACTTTAAACAGTATTCCTGGAGGGAAAGTTAACCATATGAAGTTTGGGTTTAGTCACCTTGTTTCAGATACCCAAGATGGCTCATACAAAGCACTTGCCATGGCGCCTCTGTAACACCTCACTTCAGCTTCGCTTCAACATTACCATCACCTTTTCAATGTAGCAAGGTTATAAATTCAGTTTGTTTACTGACACTCAAATTTTTTTTCATTTTCAACACATTCAATTTGGTTACATATCATAAATATTTCAAAACATACTTCACAACAGCTGATGGGTCTGACTAGATGGCATAAAGAAATCTAATTTGAGAGACAGTTAACTCTCCAAGTTTCATTCCTAGAGATAGTTGGAGTTTGCTGATTAGATGACAGACTGGCGTGATAGACAGACATAAATAAAATTAACAAAGAAATCTTCCACCTTGGGGCACTATCTGATCTTCCTGCAGTTGTATGAAATCAGTCAAAATTCTAAATAATAACAACAACAAAATAATAATAATAATTTTAAAAATCCTATATCTTCTGAAGACCTAAATAGTACATACCCCGTTATGCGCATCTATTTTGGCCAGGTTTTCGTATTTTGAGATTTGAATAATCCTCATGAAAACTAGAGGGAAATAATCCTTTTGAAACTATTTATCAAGGCCACCCTGAGAAAGGAAATTGAATTATTTAAAAATTGCCCTAATTTTTTTTTAAGATAATAACCACGTAAAGTATATCACCTAACTCCTTTGCCTAATTAAACCAAACCTTTTCTAAATACTTCTTTAATTTGAAATGTGACCTATGAATCTTCCATATAATTAAGCTTTACAGTAGATTGAAAACAAGGAAAAGCCTGCATTTGTTGTAAGTAAAAAAAAATTGCCATCCTATTTCTGATAAACATACCTCTTTTGCATATGTTCCTTATATTTTTGCAGCAGCTCCCTGCCATGAAATCAGTGAACACAGTGCTGAGTCACAATGATGTCACTATACACAAGCACCAGAACCAAGATACTCCTTTGCAGTAGCAAATTGTAGACAATTCTATTTCCACCACTTCTCATTCCTTAGTGTTCGCCTATAATGCACCCACAACTCATTTAATAGACCATTTATGAAGTCCCGTGACTTCACAAGTTCTGTGCTCCTAAAAAGACTCACAATATTACAAGATATAACATTCACTATGCAGAAATTATGCCAGCAGCAACAGCTTTATTTAAAAAACAATCAGCTCTCATCATTTTTTTGAAGCTCAAAATATGGACAGCCTACTTTCTTGGGTGTCATGCCACTATTCTTTGACTACAGCAGTACTCAGAAGGAATATTCAGTAGGAATTAACTGTAACTATACCAGTAGGAGGGTATTTGCATGATGAAAGGAGCAAAGATGTAAGAAAAGACTTTTTATCGTTTTGGGAACTAAGAATTTATGAGACCAAATTTGTAACAAAAATATGCAAGAACTGCTGTTGATGTGGGGTTTTTTTCAAAGGCATCACACTATCTAAGATCATGATACCATGTAGCAGAAAATTCAGAGAAAGCATAACTTACAGTACTATTTCTTTTTAAAAAAACCAATATTCTTGTCAAATGGTTTTCCATTTTCCAGGAAAGCCATTCTGTTTTGTTTTATTCCTCATTAAAATGCTCATAAAATAACTTATATTGAATAATTTCTGTGGAAAAACTTGCTATGTTACCCTGACTGAATGCAGTCCTAGTTGGGAATATTTGGTCAAGAGAACAACTATAAATGAAACACCCATGGTGAAATTACAAACAAATTGTTAAGCTCTTAGGATAGCTCTCTACAGCCTTCTTAACTCTTCATAACTCCAACAAATGTGTCCCTTTCTATAACTTCCAGGCTTTACAGGGTGACCTTTGGAATGGTGTCAGCGCTGGAGACCGCAGCTGTTACCTGATAACTACTTCCCAGTAGCAAGAGTCAAATTCTGGAAGATGTGGATGGTGTGGAAGGATTTTGATAAGTATGAAATAGAGTACAGTTCAGAGATATCTGGCAGCCACTCTGGTTAACTGCTCCTCAACAAAAAAATCCTGTTTCCTTTTGATGAACTTGTTTTGCGGCTCTTTTTGTTTATTATCTGTAAGGAGAAAACACTCCACATTTAATACATTAGTGGAAGTCAGTGTAAGGTACATACTGCAGAAATGATACTGAAATGTCACACAATGAATAAATTATTCTATCACATATGGCTGATGGAGAAAGAGAAATTAGCAGACATGGGAAAAGGAGATACGGCATACAATGCAGTTTGAAAGAAGAGGGAAAATTAGCAAGGTACAGGTGGCAGGAAACAGGAGGAAGAAACATGAATGGCTTCGACAGTCAGCAAAGGAAAAAAGGAAGGAAGAAGGTTCACAAAGAATATAGGAGGTGATGGTGCACCGACAATTCAGGGCTGTNCTCTCCTATTAAGACACCTGAGAGAGTTGAGGCCTGTTCAGCCTGGAGAAGACTCTGGAGAGAACTTTCAGCAAAATGCTACAGGGGAGATGGAAAAGGACTTTTTACAATGGGCATGTAGTGTCAGGACAAGGGGATGGGGAATGGTTTTAAAAGCATAGATGGTAGTTTTAGAACAGATCTCAGGAAGAAATTCTGTACTTTGAGTAGGGTGAGGCGCTGGAACAGGTTGCCTAGAGAAGTTGTGGATGCCGAACCTAGGAAGTGTTCAAGGCCAGGCTAGAGGGGACTTTGAGTCATTTGGTCCAGTGGAAGATGTCTTTGCCCATGGAAGGTGTCCCTGCCCTTTGCAGGGGTGTTGGCAGTAGATAAGGTGTGAGCTCACTTCAAACCCAAAGCATTCTCTGATTCTGTCATGTGAAATACAAGTAAGCAGTCAGCAGTGTCCTCAGAATCCTCCTTACTGTTGTAATGCAGCATCTTTAGAATTTTCTGGTGTTATTTCCAAAAAAAGTCAGCACACCAATCAGCAGCAGAAATCAAACAAAATTTGCTAGCTACCTACACTGTCTGCTAATTGCAACAGGGTGAATGATTGTAATGAGATTCCCATTATACTTAATATCCTCTGAGTTTAACAGCCTCTCGCTAACTAATAAATATATTTTGAGCACTGAAACAGAATGGTTGCAGTTAAAAAAAAATTAATGTTATACCTAATTGTCATGCTTCAATAACAGANACATGGAGCTGTTGGAGCAGGACATTAACAGAAAGGCCATGAAGATGATCGCAGGGCTGGAACACCTCTCCTATGAAGACACCTGAGAGAGTTGAGGCCTGTTCAGCCTGGAGAAGACTCTGGAGAGAACTTTCAGCAAAATGCTACAGGGGAGATGGAAAAGGACTTTTTACAATGGGCATGTAGTGTCAGGACAAGGGGATGGGGAATGGTTTTAAAAGCATAGATGGTAGTTTTAGAACAGATCTCAGGAAGAAATTCTGTACTTTGAGTAGGGTGAGGCGCTGGAACAGGTTGCCTAGAGAAGTTGTGGATGCCGAACCTAGGAAGTGTTCAAGGCCAGGCTAGAGGGGACTTTGAGTCATTTGGTCCAGTGGAAGATGTCTTTGCCCATGGAAGGTGTCCCTGCCCTTTGCAGGGGTGTTGGCAGTAGATAAGGTGTGAGCTCACTTCAAACCCAAAGCATTCTCTGATTCTGTCATGTGAAATACAAGTAAGCAGTCAGCAGTGTCCTCAGAATCCTCCTTACTGTTGTAATGCAGCATCTTTAGAATTTTCTGGTGTTATTTCCAAAAAAAGTCAGCACACCAATCAGCAGCAGAAATCAAACAAAATTTGCTAGCTACCTACACTGTCTGCTAATTGCAACAGGGTGAATGATTGTAATGAGATTCCCATTATACTTAATATCCTCTGAGTTTAACAGCCTCTCGCTAACTAATAAATATATTTTGAGCACTGAAACAGAATGGTTGCAGTTAAAAAAAAATTAATGTTATACCTAATTGTCATGCTTCAATAACAGACAGCAATTAAATACCATTCAGCCTCTTGCTCACTCCCCCCAGCCCATCCTAATAGGGACGAGAATTGGAAAAAAACAGGAAAAATTCATGGGTTGAGATAAGAACAATTTAATAATTGAAGCAAATATAACAATAATAAAAACAATTTTAAAAATTGTAATGCCAAGCAGAGAAAGAGTAACAGAACCCAAGAGAAACAAGAAATACACAATACTGCTGACTGATGTCCAGGCCATCCTCAAAGAGCAGCCACCTTCTCCCAGCCAATCCCATCTGGTTTATATACTGAGCATGACATTCTATATTATGAAATATCCCTTGGAACAGTTTGGGTCAGCTGTCCTGGCCATGCTCCCAAACAGCTTTTCTGCAGATCCTCAAGAGCAGAGCATGAGACTGAAAAGTCCTTAAGAATAAACACTATTCAGCAACAACTAAATCATAGTGTGTTAGGAACATTATTTTCACATTGAAAACAAAATACACATTATTGTAGCAGCTACTGTGAAGAAAATGGACTCTGTCCCAGCTGACACTAATGTTAATGTGTTTACACAGCAGCCTTCACACTTCTGTATAGAGAGGTTTTCACCATGTGCTTGCATCCTGCTCTGTCAAATGCTCTGGAATATCCAGAAGTCAAGAAGTCAGAAGAGACTGCTAAAGTCCTGCTAACACACAAATTATTTCTAACCCTCCCTCATTTTTTAGAGGATTGAAGCTGTGCTACTGCTGTAAAGACATTCATTCAGCTGAAAAATTTCACACAAACTTTGTTCTGCATTAAAAAACACCAAACAGATTTTTTTTTTAAACAAACTCCTCACCAGTCATCCTACAAGAGCTTTTCTTCCATTTCAGATGCCCTAGGTGCTTATTTCCAACTTCCTAATTTGCAGACTTCTCAGCATACTGTTTCTGGCCTATCAGCCAAAGTCTGTTGACCTCATGGAATGTTGCCTTTATGGATTTTAAGCATATGCCAAGCTCCCATGGCAACGGCAGCGGTGGATTATCACAAAGGGCCTAGAGATAAGCAGTGACATCATGCTCTATTGTTACTGCTTTTGCTAGCTCAGCAATATGCATATCCATACAGCCAAACACTTTGTGGACTTCCTCTCCATGTTGTGCTTCATCTCTTGCAGACGTGAGCCCTGTGAGAGTCACAGACTTATCCAAACACTTAGTTCTTCAACAGCAGTTCCAATTCTGATGTAAACTGCTTGTGTTAGATATTCCCATGGTACGCTAAGAGCTGTAATCTGTATGTGTAATCCTCTTTATGTTGTGACGTAGCACTTGTTGGTTGTCAGCTATGGTATTTGTATCATCTCTGGCCATTAAAAATAAAGGGAGCTGAATCACCATAGTGTCATGAAATTGCAGCATATTAAGCTGCTTGTGCCATAATGCTTTGGATATTTTCCATATTCTGACAAATATGGATTAAATTATGTTTCCCGAATCCCACCCCTGAAGAAACTGAAATGGTAGATAAACATTATCAAACACAATCACCAAAAGAATGCATGTAAGGGCTGCACAGGTGCTGCCCCACACTTAGGCTTGTGAAGTGTCTCTGGGCATGATGTCCTGTCACGCCGGAGCCTGGGAACACAATTTACAGCTCATTTTTGCTGCCATTGTGTCCGAATCAGCAGTTCCAGAAACACGACAGGGACTTGTCTGAGAGCAAGAAAAACTTCTCTGAGCCAAGAAGGAAGGGATGGGGGTTACATAAGAGAGTTCGGTCCTTGTTTATCTATCTATTTATTTGTCTGGCTAGCTGTCATCCCTTCACTTGTTTCGTTAACTGTTTAATTAAGGCTGTCCGTGCTCCCCGCCCGGCCCGGGGTTGGTGGGGGCGCCCTGAGGCCTCACGGCAGCCGCGCGGCGCCACCTGGCGGAGGCTTTTCCTTTCCTCACCTGGCAGAGGGAAACACGTCCCTGCTGCAGGCGGCCCTGAGTCTGAGAGCCACAGGCTCTCAGGAGTACTTGGCCGGAAAAACATCTTCGGCAGCAGCTGCCGGGCAAGGTTGAGGCACCAAAACAGGTGCTGATGGCTGGGAGTCCAGCAAGAGCTGGCTCTGTTTTTCATCTGTGAGCCGCAACTGGATCTAAGCCATGTTCTCCAGATTGCGGTGGTTTCCTCCTGAAGCTGACAATGTCGACCATTTCACAGCGGCTACCGCCGCCGCCTCTGAGAATTGGTCTCAGGGGCAGCCCACACCCCTGCACCCCTGCAGCTCAAGGACTAAAACCTAGATCGGCTACTAAGAATCTTCATCTGTGACCAAAACCTCACAATTTTGTCTTATTTAATAGCTGGGTGCTTTGGAGCATTGTGATAGTCCGTAGGCTGTGTCAGATCCTTAGACTTAACCTTTAGTATTAGCATTCCTTTTTGTTAATGGCAGGGATAAAGTGGGTATGGAGACTCTGCTGGAAACCTTGATATAGCTTGCTAACAGGCCCATTACACAGCAGTGCAGTTCACCCCCTGATCCTCCATAGATCTCTGCTCTAAGTGGGGGGATAGACTTTCAGCACAAGAATTGGCTGCAACTTGGAGTGGAGTGCGCAGGAGGCTGATGACCGTTACTGTTAAGTTGTAGGAATGCATTGCATACTGAATCTTTTGAAAAAAACTCTACCATTTCTAAAATTTTATGCTGAGCGTATGGCCAATTGCCAGCTGACACTCTTCTCTTATACTGTAAGAATGCTCCTCTCTTGGCTCCTCACCTTTACCCTGCAAGCTCTTCAGGGCTAGCACAAACATTTTTGTTTCTTTTCTCTGAAATAACAGATAATAAGTATCCACATTGTGCTATGATGTTTCCATATGCATACAGGAAATGCAGGGCAGAGAATCTTGAAAATTATCTCTCTATCATTCTTCTTAAAGTATCAGTTTTTCAGAATTAAAGCCTCCACAGAAATGTCTTTATTTAGGAAAAAAAAATTCCATTTAGAAACGTATAATATAAGGTGACTGTTTCATAAGGCAAAACTGAGAAAATCCGTTTTGGAATGTCAGCATTTCACTTTTTTCTGTTTCAACAGCATATAGTGTTATTTTTAAATTTTATATAGAAAGGCCCCTAAAACCTGCAAATATACACTGATTTGCAAACCATTCAGAGTCTTAACTCTCTCAATTTTTTAGCTGCATAAGCTATTGCTGAAAGGAATTCCAGAGGGTCTTTGCAAGCAAAATCAATCACCAGGGTTTCTTCCATGATATACTGCTCAAATGAATGATGCTCCAGGTTTAATTGTTGATGTCTGCAAGTGTTGTGAGAGCCTTCACTGTATTTTGTTCTAACTCTCCTTGTAATAGTGGGCTTCACTGTTTTCTATGTTCACTTTGAACAATAAGGTCCTAAAATCTGTAGATTATCCACATATAATAATGTCATTATATTGTCCATTATTTATTTTAACATAAGAGATAAGACTTGGGAAATTCTGCAAACCAGCCTTCTGTGTGATTTGTTGATGAGTTTCTCCCTGAAGCCTGTTTCTTAAGGCAGAGAGCCAGACTACTTCTACCATATTTACTTTCTGTTTACATATGGACAGTATTATTGGATCTCATTCCTTAATGTCATCTCTGAGTCATGAAGGTCTGAATCCTACCTCTTTAGACATGTCCTGTGGTACAGCTTCTTAATCAGGCCTGACTGGTAGCTTTTCCATGCCTACATCCATAGTACATGAAAAATACCTAAACTCACATGCTCATAAAAGAGTAGAATGATTGTTGGTAGACTTTTGTCCTTTAAAATTAGATGAGATGTTGCTGCAGTGAAAATATTCTTTCACTGTTTATTTCCTGGATGATACATTAAAATACTGTTACTGGGAAAATCAACACAATATATTTGAAAGGGTACAGAAGCAGTAAAAAAGGATGAAGAAAGTTGGGCGTAACTGCACATTACAGCAATTGTTTTAAGTAAGATAACAGTATTTTGTATAGCTATTAACGGTTGAGTTTGAATAAGCAATCTGACTGGCTGGGGAAGATTATGAGCTCAACAGAGAAAGAAAATTCAGACTGTTTATATATGCCACTTTCTTTGCCAGGAAACAAATTAGCTTGAAGCATGTAACAGAATAAACAAAACAGACTTGGCCTTCCCAGCATGATCTTTGACAGCTGCGGAAGCAATGCATAACTTAGATTCTGGCAATGATCTCCTGATGTTTTACACATAAAAGATATGAGCACAGTAGATTCTAGAGGATAGGGAAGTATGTAGCAATCACTAGTATAGTGGATTATCAACAAACATAATAAGGTGGCTTGATTTAATATAGGTCAATATGTACATCCAATTTAATATTCTTCAGTTGTCCTACACAATGATTATATAAAAACTCAATCACTCTTTTTTCCCAAAAAATTTAGCAAAGTTGCCACCTGGTTTACTAGTTACATCAATAAGATCTTGCAGGTGCTGTTACTGAAGCAGAATGAAGATAAGTAGCAAGGTAATTCCTATAATAACTCCTAGGTTCTGGTTGCTGAAAAATCAAACTCTAGCAAATGCTTTATGCCATCTTACTTAATCTGAAAAGCTTCCATTCTGAATTTTCAGTTCCTCTGTTAATGATATTGTTTGTACCATGCTTAAATCAGTTGTGCTATGAAAAGAACTGATAGGTCAGGCTTCCTGTGGCTGAAAGAACTGATGCTGAAAAAACAGAGGAGTTATTCCACATGGACTATGGACTGTGTGTTTTCACAACAAAGCATGTTCTGCTCACTGCCTTTGAAAAAAACTCTGAGGCAGACAGACAAATGATCGGATTAATGGGAAACCAAATTGCAGATATGACATATTTAACCATGGAATTTGAATATTTTAACTTTCTAATAGGTAGACCATGACAATTTTTTTGTTCAGTTAGCTTTTTGATGAAGCCATATCTGAAAACTGACAGATTTTGCCCTTTTCATAAGTTAGTTTTCATTGCAACAGTATTTGCCCTTCTTAGACTTATCTTAATTAAAAGGATAAAAATTTCTGTTTCTGAAAAAAGTGCAGACTTTGTCTGTGACTTCAGCCAGAGTATCTCACACATTTCTGCTATGCAGTGTTAGAGAGGGAGGACTCTGGTGTTTTCTGTGCAGCAATGTTATCAGTGTTAGGCAGTAGTCCTAGTTTCTCTAGGGTGGTATGAGCTGAGTCTCCATAATTTCAGGATGTGTAATTATACTGAGACACCTAAATTCCTTCTTAGCCATTCATGTGAAAACTCACTATAGCACTACCTTCAGAGAACAACTTGTGACGATTCAGACAGCCTTGAGTTTGAAGAAAAACATACTAAAAGGTATGAGAGAACAAAATCTACTAAATGTAAGCTACTCTTTTGGAAGGAAGGATGCACATACCTCTCTTGAGCCCTTTGGAAAACCTTAACCACGATATCTACCACGATATAACCACGATATGGTAAGATCACCATATGTGCATTTATCATCTAAAATAACTTTATTCCCCTTTGTTAAACCAAGACCTCATTTTCTACATATGATTGCAGACATGCTTAAAAAGTTCTTAACATCACCTAGATTCAGAAAGAGAAAGTATCCTGGAGAAGTGAAATATAGATTCACAGCCCTGCAAAGTGGTGTCAGTGTGCTCGTGCTTGATTCTACAATTTCAGTAGCTAAGATGGAAAAAAATCCCAGTTCACTCATGAAAAAAAAAATCAATTCTCTGTGGACATAAACACATATTCTCACAGGGGAAAAAACAAAAAAGCAGGCAGTTTTAAAATAGGGGGGAAATTTGTAGTACTTTCTGTATGAATATAGCATAGAAGGGTTTGAAACACATGCAGCAGCTATACAACTCATCCAGGTTTTTTTCCATTTTAGGATCAAGTCTTCTTCACCCATAGTACCTAGTAAACAAAGAAGTGCCTTAATGCATTAGTCTCCCTTCTCATCTCAAGTAAGATATTCCATTATTTCAAGGAGAAGGGAGTGGCTCAACATTTGTGTATTCAAGTGTGTCAAAAAAAAGACTGAAAGGGAAAATTGGAATTTGGAAAAAAGTACAGTAGTTCAAACTTTATTGTCAATTGCATGAATAGAACACCAAGGATCATACTGCCTTTGCCAGAAATGCAGTCAGAAGTAAAAATGCATCAATGTTGTTTATTCTTGAACCTCTGTACCTAAAAGTAGAATTCAGTTCAATACTTATAAATATATCTGTCAGATCAGTAAGCTAAGACAAACTCCCCTTCCATTATGGTTTTTGCTAAAAGGCCAGGCTGAGGACTGGAGATCCTGAGACAGAGGAATGGTTTTTTTTATTATGACTGCTTGAGAAAGTAAATCTTTATCTTCCTCAAACTTGGAATAGTAATCTTTATCTTCTCTGACCAGCAGAAATCCTTATGCAACCAAATTCACAAGGCACTTCTGTTGGGCTTTCCAAAATTTTGTCTCTTTGTCTTTGACTAGGCCAGGATTTTTTAAAAATTTAATCATTACTATGATACCAATAATGACAGCATGGCAGACCTCTTAACTTACCTGGGTCCTAATATATTAAGCTTGTACTATATCTCTCAGGCTTTGAGATCCCTCTGTCAAGAAAAAATTACTAATGTTAAATTCCAAAATTGTTTCTTTTTGACAAATCAGTTTCTCAGAGTTGCATTGGGCACAACAAGGCTTGATTGTTCTGAGAAGGAAGGCAAGACAGGAGCCAAGTCAGCTGGGAGCAGTGGCCTCACTGACAAAATCACAGAGTTCAGAATTAAGGTAAGAGCTGATCCCAGTAAGACACAGCCCAGGGTGAGGCTGAGCTGGAAAGTTCATTCCAAGGGCCTAGCTTCTGGGCCAGACAGGGGAAAGTCTAGGACTGTGCCCAGACCAGCTGTTGCACGGCTGTTGCACCAGTGGTAAACCCACAGCTGGAAATGTTCCCTGGGGGAACTACGGGCAAGTCCTTCCCTCCAGCTTTCCTGACTGCACTGGTGGGAGAGCCCACCTTGGACTCTAACAGCTCTTCACTCTTCACTTCAACTTCTTCATCGGGATATTAAGGGAGATGGGACCACTGGGAGATGTCTTAAAACATGATTTATTGCCTAAGTCTCAAGGAGTGAGAACGTGTTCACCACATACACCAGGAGTTCATGGTCAGTGGTCATCACTGGTCACAAGATCACAGCTTACACAGTCTTTTAAAAGTTAATTAGCCAATAAACTACTGCCACAAAGAATGTTTTTACTATCACACCAGTCCCTAATTAATTTGTATCACATGTCCTGCCACAGTGCGTACCTTTTTAACCAATCTTATGATGACACACAAACTTACAGTACTACACCTTAACTTTTTTGCTTCTATATTCACACTTTAAAACCTTAAAACTTTCCACTACCTAGCTTAATGTGTTTCTGTCTAAACTACAAATCCACATTCTTGCTTACAGTCTCCAGATCTGGAAGCCTTTTCCAAGGTCTCAAGTCGAACCCTGTATTCATTTCTGTGTTTGAGCCTGCATGCACAAGATTTTGAGAATTTTCTGTGCCTTGATTTCCCACACTTCTTCATTCTGTCAACTAAATACCAGAAGATGTTCACACTCAGAGACCTGACAAATTTGACTTTGCGCCAAAATTTGGAGACGTAATACACATACATAGATGTACATGCTGTACTTCAGTCAGCCTCAGAGAATAATGACAGAATTCCTTCAGCTACTCTGGGCTTTGGTACAAAATATATATATATAAAAAATTCTATTCTGAAAAGCAAAAGGTATCCATTTTGGAACAGTTGTTAGGGCTTCCAATTAAGCTGGCTCATTTACTATAAATGGCCAAAAAAGAGACTTTTGAAACTAGTAGCTGAAGCATTTTCCTATATGTTTATAAACTAATCCTATAATCTCTTCTCTTTTTTTTGGCTGGCAAACCAAATCAGTCACTGTGGCAGTTTTAATTTCTCTCAGTGTGCCTACAGGATGCAGTGTCACTATTTTACTGTGTTACAGTTTCACACTAATAGTCAGGAGACACTTGGAAGAGGGGAGCAGTCTTGCCTGGCTACAAGCTCTTATTTCACCCATTTTTGTTGGATCTTTCATGACTAGTTTTAAAGGGTGTTGAATGCCTAGGATCTATCAAATTTGAAGCAACAGCTGTAGCTGCTACAGTAGATGAAAAGAGGCATAAAAGCAATTAGTTGTCTTTTAACATTCTTTTGTTCATGACAGAAAAAGTTGCCTGCTTCTGTTTAAAAATACTGCCATTTAGAAAGGAAGTACAGTGTGAGATTTCCGCAACTGTAAGGGAACCTTTGACTTGTCTGTGCATAGGCCTTCTGCATCTCTTTGAGTACTTTCCTGATGAAGAAGGTTTTCCTGACTAAAGCACTTTGAATCATAATCCTAATGTGTGTTGTCTTGATGGACTACCAGGATATATATTTGTATCTTGAGATATATATCTAGTAGAGTACCTGTTTGTGTAGCAGCTTTTTGTGGAATTCTGGAGGGCTTCGTCAGGGGTGTTTTGTTGGGTTTTTAATTCATGGTTTTTAGACCCTGTTTGCTAGTGTCTATTCTTTGATTCAACATATCACTGCTAAATGAATTGAATTAATCAGAGACCTTGGTATGAATTCAAATTACAAAGAGCTTTTATTTAGAAAGTACTTTTAGAGATAAAGAGATTGCATGCAATATTTTTTCATACTTAATAGCCCATGTATATCCTGATATATTAATGTGAGATATAAATACATCTAGACTATTCTGTCTCATTAATGAAACTTTAATTTGTTATGGTTGACTTGGGAATTTTTGTTAGTTAGTATTTCATTTACTAGTCTGAGTTATCCTGCAGAGCTCAGGCTTTGCTAAACCATATCAACAGGTATTTTAGGAGGTCTAGATGACAGGAACATGGCTGAGGCTCTAACCCGTGATTCAACAGGTATTTGTGCAATGCCCTTCATAACACACTTTACCTGTTGGTCAAGCCTGAAGGGGTCAGGCAATTGGACTGTCAGCTCCTTACAACTGAAAATTCTACTAGTCTAGTCTAGTCTACTCTACTCTAGTCTAGTCTAGTCTAGTTTAGTCTATTCAAATGCAATATAAAACACACAATTATTAACCGGTTAGTAATTCCTATGAATAACAACTACATGTTACCAATAAAACAATCATTCAAGTATTCTTATTCTTTCATACCTTGTTTAAATGTCCAGCACAAATGAGGACCATCTGAGCAATATTTTATATCTCATAGTTGTGTTTTAGCATCCAAATGGATTATCTAGATAATGTGACCTGGAATAAAACCATAGTTAATTTGTTACTTTTTTGTTTTGCTTTGTTTTTGGAGGTGTAAAAGGCTCTGAAACAGTAGATAGTTTGTTTAGCAGCTCAGTAGGCTGAGTCCTAGTGCCATGCAAAGGAAGTGATTTTGGCTGTAAGAAAGAGAAATCATTTTTATTAAGCTAGTTTAGAATCTTTGTGTATTTGCAGGACTATTTAATTGATTTTAATACGGAAATTAATGTTTTGTTACATAGAAATTGCCATAGTGAATGAAGAGAAAACTTAAATCTTATTAAGTCTTTGCTAAAGCAGCATGAATAAAAGGACCTTGGGTAAGTACTCTGAAGTACAAGGGCAGGAAATAATCCACTCGTGAAGAAATACTCTTCTTAATCAATTAAAAATACTTTGAAATCTAAAATTCTGGACGTAGATTTATAATAATTG
>VXBB01018698.1:24863-44842 GCA_013399915.1 Illadopsis cleaveri
CGGGGCGCGCAGCGATAGAGCAAACACGGGCAGGCCTTCGGGAGTAAAGGGCTCGCAATTAATTCCCGTTCTTTATTGTTTTAGTTTGGTTTGCTCTTGTTTGGTTGGGATTTTTTGTTGTGTTTTGTAGTTTCTCTCCCGTAACACCGTGGCGGTGACTGTACCCCGAGGAAAGGGGAGGTCCCTGCGCGGGGTCTACCTTGTGTCAGCCAAGCACCCGCGGGTGTGAGCAGAGTGACTGGCGAACTGTCATCGCTGACATCGCTTCAGCGGGGGTGTGAANGGAAGAGGAAGGAGGGGATGTTTGGACTGATGGTGTTTTTCCTCCCAAGTCACCATTAGTGTGATGGGACACTGCCCAGCTGGAAATGGCTGAATACCTGCCCACCCACGGGAAACAGTGAATTCACTTCTTGTGTTGCTTTGCTTGCGTGCGTGGGTTTTGCTTTCCCTATNCAGCGCAACCCCCAAACACAGGATCAGAAGGAACGTGCTGTCGGCCCAGAATCCAGGGGAGATTTGTCAGTGCTTGTAGTTGATGTGCCTTTGCTTCCGCACGAGTGAGATTAACCTGTAGTTATACTGCCCAGGATGGGTTTTGCACCTAGAGGAGAGTAGCACTTCCTGCTGCGCCTCTAGAAGTTCTCTTGAAGTGCTTGTGGGGAGGGGTGTTGTCTGTGGTGGAGCNCAAACTGTCAACATCTTAACCGATGAGTTTTGTAGTTTTCACCGTTTCAGTTCTCTCCCCAGTCCTGTTGATGGGGAGTAAGCGAGCGGCTGCCTAGCGCTGTGCTGCAGCCGGGGTTAAATCACGACAAACCCTATAAGGCAATGGTCAAAAGCGGCTGAAGGCCCCTGCCCGGCCGCTCCAGGTGCGCCATTGCACCCACTGCCGGCCCGGCCTGGCCCCGGGTCCCCGCCGCGCCCCGCCCCGGGCCCCGCTCCCCATTCGGGATTGGTCGCTGCCCTCCGCTCTGGCTCGTGATTGGTCGGTGCAGGCTCTGCTGCTGGCNGTGCTTGTGGGGAGGGGTGTTGTCTGTGGTGGAGCTGAGCATTCTCAGGATGCCTTGCAGTGCACATTAGCTTTACTGGGTACTGCTGGTGAATTAACGCTGAAACATGTCAGTTACATAGCGTGTGAATCTCCGTGTTGTACAAAAACTTTTTAAGTTTACAGGCTGTGTACTTTATAGGATGTGTTTGAAAGCTTAGAGACTGTGTTTAGGTCCTTTTTCTATATTGCAACTTATTCAGCACTTCCTTTTTTCAGTGTAGTTCTTGATTTGCATTTGTCTGTGCACATAGTTAAGCAGTTTAGAAGAATGACTTTTGATTGGATTTTTGCCACACTATCTAGAAAAAAATGTGTACTGTAGCAATGAAGAGTGGTGTCTGACTGTTAGTGTTCTCTTTAATGCAAAAATGAAGAATACATACTTTATGGCTTGAAATGTCATTTGTGAGAAGTATGCTTATTTAAAATTGTGTAAGCAAATGTATGTAATAAGTTTACTTGTAGGTGAGTCAGACTCTCACAGAGTTGATTTTTCTCTCACTCACTAAAAAAGGAAGAAATCTGGTAAAAAGTTGTTCACAAAAGTCTTTATTTTGATGCTGCATTAAAATGCAGGATCAGGAAACTTCTGTGAAATAGGCCCATTTTAAAACTTTTTTTTGCTGATAGAGGGAATTGCAGTGCAGTGTAGAAAGGTGCAAGAGTTCTTGACAGATCAAAGCCTCATCAAAATAAGAAATATTTATGAATTGTTGCCTTGTTAAGCTAGCTGCTCCTATGAAGATGTGTGCTTTTGCAAAAGCAGTTTAAAACACTGATAGGATGTATTGGATTACTTCCACAAACACTGTAATAGGTATTTGCTGCAAAAAGTTGAGCCCGCATTGCTACCATATTTGCACAGTAATATCTCTGGTGGCCCAGAGTACTTGTTGAGCTGAATTTGTTTTGATTCTTGGATTCTTAGGAAGGCTTCAATGAAACCAAAATATTACTGTGCTGTACAGCAGTAGGGACTGTTTTTGGGGCAGACAGGTGGTTTGCAGGGTGAATCATGTTCTTTTGGCATCTGAGGTAATTGGAGGTGTGGATGTCATTTGAAGCTGTAACCATAAAAATTACTATTCCGTCAAGGATTGTCCTAATACTTCTGAATAGTGTTTTGGCTGAAGTATGGGGAACAAATTTGTTCTAATTCATTTACTCACTGATACAGTAATAACACCCCTGCATTTTACTGCATAGGTCTTTAAGTCCAGTCAAGCCCACTTCAGTTATAATGGTGCTTCAGCAATCTTGTATCTAAATGTTTAGTGGTGTATTTTGACAGGTTCTAAAGGGCTACTTTGCATTTATTTCAGGTGGAAAATGTGTTTAAAGACTTCAGTTAATACCATGAAATAAATGCTCAAGTTACAGGAACAACTTCAAATGTGGAATAAGCAGAGATAAACCCAGACTACTGGAGAAGGACAATGAGCTCATCTCAGCCTTCTGTTCAGAACCTCCATGGACAGGGGGTACTGTAATTGTCCCTAAAGGACACTGACCTGAACCAGTTGTGGAACTTCAGCTTCGGTGGTTTTGGTAGCCTGGACTCAAACAAAACACATCACGCAGTTTATCAGGGGAGTGTTCTGAAGTGCATGTAGTGGTGCTGTGCTGTTATTTGAGTTGTCAAGGTGCAAAATGTAGTAAATGGTTGTCATACAGGCCACACCTGACTGTCTGTTTATGTGGAGCAGCGCTGTAACTTATTTATATGGGAAATTGAGGTAATTGTTGAAAAGCACGTAGTAATGAGTGCAATACTATGCAAGGATGACAGAGTGGATGGTCATGTAAATTGCTAAATGCTCATGTGTTGTGGTGGGAAAAAAAATATTTATAAATTCTGCTGCCAATGGCATTAATCATTCCGAGTAGTTCTAAAACAGCTTTTCAAATTTGATTAATTTCAAGTGTGATGTTTTTTATACTAAATCCTTATGCAGCATTTCAGGTAACTGAATATGTGATTGTGGAAGCAGAGAGAATTCCAGCTGGGACCTGTGTGTGTCCTTAACAATTATTAAAACAGGACCTGAAAAGTTTGTCATTCAGATTCTAAAGTCCCCTGTGATTTTTATGTATTGCTGTAACGTCATCAATATCTCTCAGCTAGAAGCAAAGCAGGGAAAAGAAAATCCAAGGTGATAACAAATTTGAGATTTAAATGATGCCACTAGTTGATACAATAGAAAAGTGTAATGCAGAGAAATGGTTCTGATCCTGAGGGTAGATTGTGGATTATTGCTCAGGAAATTAGTGATAATTGGTTATACCAAAGTGTTCTATCATGTCAGCTTAGTGTCAGAATGTTCCAAAACATTCAAGAGAAGTTTTCCTAACCCGGGTGATTTTAAACAATAGCAAAACTTGCCTTTTGTTTCAGTGGTGCTATAGTCAACTTTATATGTTAACTAGATCTTCATTCATTATGTGTTTGGTGAATCAGATATTTATCATTTGGCAGTTTAAAAAAATTATGGTATAGGGTTCTTGAGAGTATTTTCAGGAAACTGCAGCAGTATTTTTGAGGCCTAAAAATTGGTTTCTACGTAATGAATCTGTAATATGTTTCCATGATTGTAATAAGGCACTTTAAGTGAAAAGTAGTGCTTTTCAAAAGGAGATGACAAAAAAGAAAAGTCAAGTACTTGTGCCATACTGAGTAAGCCCAGTAAAATTTCATGCAGCATATTGATTGTGTAACCTTTTAAAAACATCTAAAAAGAATTGTAAAAGTAATAAAAATTCATTGTGATTTATCTTCTATGTGAAAACTAGCAAATAGTTATAAGTAATCATGCTGTAGCACAAGCAGTTTGGAGGAGAAAACCCATAGATTTTCCACTCCATCCAAAACTGGGTATGTAGAACTGATTGCAGCCTGGGGACAGAATAAATATCATAAATTCTGGAGCTTTGGTTAGGGAAATGACTGTGGAGCTGGTAAGGACCTCAAACAGTTATCTTGTCAGGCTTATCCTCTTTCCCAGCCCTTCCTCCCAGTGATTCTTCACTAGATGTTTGTTTGAATACTTTTCTTTGAGCTGTGTTTCTGATGGGTATTCTTCAGCCTCCCCAGGCTGTTTGAGGAATACAATGTCTTTACTGATAGAAACATTTCCCTTACCTCATTTCCGTGTGTTGTTTCCATGTGTCAGGGATCTTTTTTTGAAGCAAGGTATTTAAAAACTATATGCAGGGCATAAGATCTGATTTACATTGTTGATCAGGATACAAGGGTTACTTTTCCTGTCTTGCAGTTTTCACTCTAATGCAGCTCTGTGTTGCTATTTACCAAAACAGAGGGAATCAATGACTTGACTTCTGTCTGTTGTGGTCCTCTGTCGTCCTCCACTGCACTTCTGCTTAGCTGAACATTGCCAATTGTTCCCCGTTTAGTGATTCCCTCTGTTGTTTATTCCTACTTGGCAGTAATCCCATACTTCTCTTATTGAGAATGATCTTACTTCTTCACAGGTATATTGGAATCACCTCAGATTCTGTTTCATGA
Source organism: Illadopsis cleaveri (assembly GCA_013399915.1). Lineage (NCBI taxonomy): Eukaryota > Metazoa > Chordata > Aves > Passeriformes > Timaliidae > Illadopsis > Illadopsis cleaveri. Next base: position 29,441 of record VXBB01018698.1, read on the forward strand.
CACTTCAGGTGAGCTCTCCTGTCTGTTGGTTGGATCAGAGGCTTTTTTTACCCTTGTATCCAAGATAAAGAATTAATTTTATGGAAGAAGAAGAGTTTAAAGTGCTAAGACCTCAGTACTCTTCAGGAAAAAACCAAAACCAACAGCAAAATGAAACCCCCAAACTTTGAAAAAAAAAGTTTAAAAATTGCTTTTACTGCTTCTGATAGTGGATAAGGTTTGATTACATGTTTTGGGTTAACTTTGCTTTAATAAAGACTGTTATATAAGATGGTAGCAGTGCAAAAACGCATCTTTGGGTCTTCTAGTCTGATGAATTATATCTCTCCGTCATGTAACAGTTTCCATGGCCTGCACTTCCACCTTGGGATTCTTCTGTCATTTCTAGTTGCTCTGTTTATCAGGAGGGAAGGGAGTGATTGTTCTGGTTTCTTAAAGTGGTTTGGGGTCATATGCACTGACAAGACTAAAAGTGTACCTTTTCTGCTTGAAGTGCAGACAAGTCTTGGCATTTTGTTGATTATTGGTATCTGTTGGAAGTGTTTCAGATCCAGAGACATGCTTCCTCCTCTGGGAAGTTTATAATCAGAACTTAAACTAAGTATACGAGATGTGAAAGTCATAAGAAGAGAGGACTGATATGGGGGCGGGGGATTGGTGTCTGAATTTCTGTGTGTCTTCTGACAAGCAATAGGTAAAAATTGCTACTTATGTGCCCTTAGTTTAGTACCTATTTAGAATATGAAAACTTGTGATCCTGGGGAAGGGGAGAGATAACCTTGCCTAATGGTTAGCAGTGATGTATTAACAGATTGCTGCAGGGACTACTGGTGAAGTTAGGCTTTTTATTTTGAAAGCTAAAATGGTAGCTTTCTGTGGGAGGATGGGGCTTGCTGCTACTTGGTTAGTACATGGCATACACGTTGCCCTCATCTTTAAAAGCTTTTAGTACTGCAGTTGCTTAATCTTCCCTCTTGAGATTTAGTGTGTAATTTCTGCTGAAGCTATTAGTTAGGATAAAAGCTGTAAAATTGATTATTACAGTGGTAATGCAAAGCTGTCAGTTTATCAGATCAAATCAAACAGAGGATTGAGGGTTTTCATCAGGGAAGATGAAAATGATGCATTCAAACTGTTTACAGTTATGTGTAAGAAAGTAAAGAAAACTGGGCGAAAGTTAGAGCAAGTCAGTATAAAAAACCTGGAAATAATGCAGGAGTTGTGTATAGTGCTGAAGCAGATAGACCCTCAGAGAATGGTGTCAAATCAGTACTGGAATGACTCAGTTCTACCACCTCAGCTATGCTAATGAAACAGCCTGCTGGATTTCTTTAAAATGGAGGCAGACTTAGACCCTCAAAGGAGATCTGGCAGAGTTGAGTAAGTTTATGTAGGCTGCTTTACAGCTTGATAGCCAAGCATTATAGTGACACCTGCATCAGAGCACCACCCTAATTCTGGCTCCTTGGCTGAAGTGACCAGATGGCAAACAGCCTAGGGGAATTCTGTGCCCTTGTGTTGGCCAGAAGAACTTGGATGAGAGAATAGGAGCTGTGTAGGATCTTCAGCTCTAGGAGGATGTTTAAGGACAGAAAAGAATTGCCACAAGATATTTGTTGGTAGCATCTTGCCCTTTCAGACACTTCTGTATGGAAAGTCATGACTGGCTTCCCCTTATTAAGGCAGTTCTGGACTTGAAGACATTTTGTCTCTGCTTCATAACTTGTCCTCTGAATCTAGTTAGGGGAGGGACGGCTTGAATCTGCTTTCTAGGGGGACCCCTTTGGAAGTTTCCTCCCAAATTTGCCATCTGGGGCATTTGGTTAGAGTTGTGAATTGCCTGTGATGATTATAGGAAGTTATTAATTGAGATTTGGAATATGTAGACAGTGTCCAAAATACTAATCAACTTCTTTCTTTTAGCCTGCTTGTTGACTAATACTTTGGTAAATGCAGAAATTTAATTATTCATAAAATTAATAGTTATAGGTGTAATATTAATAGACTAATAATTCAGAACTTCAGTTTTGCATTTATGGCTGAAATTGCATACAAAACTGCAGGCTTTTAGGACAATGCAAAACAGAAACCATTTAGTATTTAAGTGGGAGGAGGCTGCTCTTAGTTTGCTGGTGATCATTTGCCTCTTTTGGGAAGAGTCGCAAATCAGTATCAGAATATTTTGATATGATCATGGCTTTTGGGGGTCTTTTTTAAAAAAATGTAATCTGAGAGGTAAAAAAACCCTACAGCTAAACAGTATTCTAATTTAAAATGAAATCAATAGTGGGGCAGCCTGACAGCTTATTGAAATTGGACCACAGGCTCCTTCCAGCCTCAGGAAAAGAGAAGGTATGATACTGAGTAAAAACATTAACTTAGTGGAATCTGTAGCTCAAAGGAGAGTTCAAAATGGCCTGTAAGGTTGATGAAAAGACAGTGCCTGGAAAGTATGTCCCTGAAGTATCTTCCATTTGTCAGTGTGCTTGTAGCTGAGCTGATACTTCTTTTGGAAATAATCACTACTGTATTCTCAAATATTGTAGTGAGGAGTCTTAAGTCGCTTCTAAACCAGAGAGTTTGCAGAAGAAACTTTTGGTTGAATGGATTGGATCAATAAGAAAAAGATTTGATTTTTGCTTATCATCCAGCATACTGTTTTCGGCTAGGATAGAGCTAAATTTCTTCAAAATTTCTTCAAAATTTCTTCAANAAATTTCTTCAAAATTTCTTCAAAATTTTCTTTCAAAACTGGGGGTTTGCATGGGAGTATGTTCTGTATGTTTGGTGAAAACAGTGTTGAAAACTTGGGGATATTTTTGTTATTGCTGGGCAGGGCTTGTTCTGAGGCAAGTGCTTTTCTGCTTTTCACCCTACCAGTGGGAAGGCTGGGGGTGCACAAGTTGGGAGGGAACACAGCTGGGACAGGTAATTCCAAAGGGATATTCTAGACCGTGTGGCATCAAGCTTAGCTGGTAGAAGGAAGAAGGTTGGCCAGGCTGCTCTGACTTTGGAGCTGTCTGAGCATTGTTGGGTTTCTGGTGAGCAATTAGGGGGTTTTTGCATTATTAATTTTCCTTGCTTTTGTGTCTTTGTCTCTTTTTTTTTTTCCCTTAAAAAACCCCAAAATTCCAAAACTCTCTTTATCACAGCCCATGGGTTTCTTCACTTTTACGCTTCTTTTTCTCTCTCCTTTTGCAGTGAGTGGGAGAGTGGGTGAGCACCTGTGTGGTGCTTAGCTGCCTACCGGGGTTAGACTCTGGCATATGGTTTTCTGAGGTTTAGATGAATACCAGAGAGTGAAAATAAATTTTAACTGTCTATTCATGGTTTTGAGTATTAATTGCTATGCATATAGTTTGAAACTTGTAAGTATAGTCAAAAAAAACCACAACCATTCAGTGTTAATCTGCCTATAGAGGCAAGAGAAGGAAATTGTGACAGTAGTATGTTGTTTCAATTATTTAAATTGAAATATTCCTCTGGGTTTTGGGATTATTGTGTGTCTTTCTTCTGTTGACTGAAATGAAGTAATCTCCTTGCAGTCCTGAGCAGTGGTACTTAGCAAACTGAAAATTCTCCATTCTAATTCCAATTTTTTTTTTTTAATTCATCTGCACTTAGAAGCTTTCAATACCTGCAGGGAAGAAAGAGATGTAGAATACTGGTTCCGGGTAAAGAATATTGGATAATACAGTTCAAAAGATAATGTGAATACTTTTACCTGCAACACTTAATTATGTTGATCAGGGGTGTGATTTCATTATGATTCAGAAATAGTCAATTAAGGAGAGGGGTGTGAAGAATGAGTTGGTTTTAAATTTTGCCCATTTGACAGCCAAATGAATTCATATACTTCTGGGAATAAATGCAGATTTATTTTTTTAAGATGATAACCTAGAAAACAATAATTTTGTAGTATTACATGCATTTATTTCCTTTTCAAACCTTGAAAGTAAGATCCTGTTGTCGCCTTGTAGGAGAAAATGTTTTCTGTTGTTCATAGATATAAGACAAAAAAGAGCAATTGAGTAGGATAAAGGATTTATTTTTATTTCTGTGTCAGGTGTTGATTTAGGGTTCAGAATATGCGTGCAAGTTTTTTACAAATGCTAGGAAAATCTGAGGAAGAACATTAAAAAATATTACTTGTTAAAAGATTGAAAAAATATTTCCTAGAGAAATATTTGAGGCTAACTTTGCATTTCTTAAAAAAAAAAATTAAAAAGCTAGTTTAATACTTCCTGTTGCAGAAAATTATGACAACTTGGAACTGTTTCCCCCCAGCTCCTTGCCCAGTCCCCTCGGGGTCCCCCAGCCACATTCTGCCAAGCTTTTTCCTCCTGTATAATAGCCCTACACACCCTGTAAGAGGTCCCCCTCCAGCTCTTGTAACCCCACTTTAGGTACTGGAAGGTTGCTCTGAGGTCTTCTCCGAGCTCTCTTAGAGGCTCTCTTAGTGTGAGAACATCCCCAGCTCTCTTAGTCTGTCTTCATAGAAGGGGTGCTCCAGCCTCAGGTCACCTTCATGGCCCTCAGTCATGCACTTCCTGAGCCAGGAGAGCTGCTACTCTTGTCTTTAGTGCACAGGATGTGAGTGCGTTGAGGAGACAGGAGGGAGCAAAAGGGAGAGAAGAGTAAAGGGAGGTGACCAGGTTTCAGTGGGTAAGGACAGGATCCTGCCAGCATCTGTCTGAGCAGGAAATTCCAGTTGTTCTACATCTAGCTCTGTAAATTGGTTTGAGATTTTTTTAATGTAGTATTGTGGTCAAGAGTATGGATGATTTCCGTAACTCAAGTTACAGTGCTAGGTTGTGAACACAGGCATGCAGGCATGCATCTACTCTAACCTTGAACATTTAGATCTTGAAAAACAGGTTGGGGTTTTTTTTCTTTTTTTAATCTGTGGAAGAGGACAAGTTGGTTAGAATTTAGTCTAGATTCTGAGGCTTTCTGTGCTTCAGCCTGTAATTTGCTGTCTCTGGGAGTGGTGTCCTTAGTACAGTGTTGGTAGAAGTAGAGAGGAAGAGCACCACTCTGTCAGTGATTAAGGCAGTACCTGTTAAAGGCTGGGCCTACCTGTTTGTGAACTGTGCGTTTTATGAGATGATCTCTCTCATTTTTTTAATTAGCTTTGGTAATCCAAAATACTTTCCTGTTCGTGATTCTTTTGAGGAATTCAGGTGACTGTAATAACGTTCTGGAGGTATGGAGGTGTGTGTGTAAGCATCTTCAGCTAGAGAAGTGAATAATTAGCTTGTTTGCCCACCTTATTTATTCACTGGTGTGTTATTTCTCTAAGACCGGCCAGTTTTGCAGAAATGCATCTTGTCGGTGACTATTGGGTGTGCTTTGAACAGGTCTACTAAACTGAGCTTCTGAAGCAATACCTACTTCTTAGGCTGAGCTAGCCTGGAAGAAATACCTGAGAGAGGATGTTGTGTTTCACAGCTTCATTGCCTGAAGGGTTTCTTGTAAATTGGTCTGTGCATTCATGTGGCTAAATGCTGCTTATTTTAGGCGTGTAGGTAAATAAATGCCTGCCTCATTCTCTTATTTTTGAGATGTTTAGCATTTAGGTAGAAGTTAGTCTCTCCTGAAAACTACATGTGACGTCCATACTTCCAATAAGTGGTGAAAGCTTTTGCTGTGTTGATCCAGTAAGTCCTTCCCAGGACAGAAGAATAATAAATGCCTGCTCTATCTTTTAAAAACCGTTGAATATGTGATGAGAGACTCTGTATGCGAGAGCATTATTTGGAACAAAAAATGTAGTGCGTTAAACAGATTTTGCAAACATCAGTTTTTTAAAAACTAAGTATTTGCATTCAGAGAGCTTGTCTCTGTTGAGTGGACATCTGTTTTTGGACAATACTGATGTTTTAGAGAACAAAATGAAATTAAGAATTATGCAATTTAGTTTTATTTTTGCCTTGTTTGTTTCAAACACTTGTTTGAGAACAGATTTCTGCATTGCTATTCTGATTTACTAATCTAACCGTTGGATTTTATTCCGCAGATTTGGATGTGGCTGCTAATTAATCAGCTCCCTCTGGCAGTCTGCTGATCAACCGTGTTGTAATCAAGGGAAATTTCAGAATTGTCAGAGCTTGGTTGAAAAAAAAATAACATGCTGGTTGACTTAATAAAGATATTAACTACTGGCTGACTAGATAGGAAAAAGAATTGTCAGCCTTTTTTTTTTTCTTGCATTAGTTGCTAGGATTTTTGTTTTGCAAAGACACCAGAGTTTTTGTCTTTCTAAAAATTGCGGGAGTGGTGTAATGAATAACAAAACAAACATTGTAGGTTCTGGTTTTTGATGTAGGATGGGCAGGTCTGGACAAATACTCAAAAATATTTCCAGGGAAAATTGTGTGTAATCACACTACATAGAGCTTCATAGATAAATGAGGAAAGAAAGCCTCAGATACCTGCTATTTTTTTCCTGCCAAGGTTCAATCTCTTTCATATGTCTCTGCTTATAGATACTCTCTTTTTAAGTGTAATGAAGAGATTAGTTACACAGCCAGGAAATAAAAAAGCTTTCATATTTTTCTGAAGTTCATAATACTCTATATTAATGTTTGCAAACTTTATCTTCCTTGTCTTTAATGTTAACTTTTTAATTTGGTGATTTTCAAGAGCAAACTTTTTAATTTCATATCTAGTAAAGATTAGAGTGAAAAAGTAACTTAAAGGGACACAAGAAGTCACTGTATATCTGAAATAGTGAACTCCCAATTGCACTTGTGCAAGCAACAGCCTTTGCGCATGAACCGTTGTGTTAAATTATTAACACCTGATAATATTGCTCTATTATAATCTTCTTTATTACAATATTGCCAGCCTTTTTCCACTGTTTCTCAAGTTCCTTCTTACTCATCTCATATTTTCTTGGTAAAAGCTGTAAGTTGCATTAATATGAAAAACTGCTGTAGGAAGAAGCAGTGTGTGGGCAATGCTTTGTGTGGCCATTCCTGAACATACTACGTCTAGCAGTGAGAATAAAGCCTTCTCCCTGGAACTTTTGTTTTAGAAGGTGTGATTTGATTAATTACACTTTTACAGTCACAAAGATAAGCTAGCTAGGGCTGCCTGAATTGTGTTGTATTACCTGAAGAATTTTCCATTATAGTGCTTGCAAATCTTTTCTGCAAGCTTATACATGTGTTGCGTCAGATTTATGAACAGAGTGGAAAAAATAAAGCTGTGACATCTGGGATTGATTTGTTAAAAAATTAAGTCTGTTGTTTACAAAAAACATGTTTACATGACGGCGCAATGTTTGCCAGTATTATTTAGTGTAGGTGAAAACTCAGTGACATGCTTTCTTAATGTATGGGCCCAGAGCACTTTGTGTTCTTAATAATTATATTGTTAATGAAGCACATGACTTTAGAGAAATAGAAAATTCCTTGATAAAAAATGTATATCAAAGTGTTAGGGAGGAGAGAAACTGCAAAGACTTTTTGTTGTCTAACAAGTATCTCTGTCTTTTTCTTTCCTCCATAATCTCATGTAGCAATGGGCCAAGGACTTGGCAAAACTGCCTGGCCCAAACCTGCAGGAGGATATCAGACTATTACAGGTGGGAGATGTGGAAGAAGACATTCCTACGTTGGGTTTAGACGATTTTTGAATAATCAAGACAGAGATGGACATCAACAGGATGACAACTGCAAACAATTAGAATTGGAAGATGTTCAGAAAGTGGATTCTTTATGTATGTACATATCTTTGTGTATGTGCCATTTCGTTGCAAACTGGAATGCTTAGGGCCAGAGGGGGAAGGCACATTAAGAGCCACATAAATGACTCATGTTATTGAGTCACTTAAATAATATGAAAAGTACATTTCCTATGTCTTTAATTTGCTTTTCTACTAGATTTCAGTCTCCAAAGTATGAATAATCTAATAAATTTGTATTAGGTTGTGTAGTTTTGCTGAACAACATTCATAATGAGTGAATGTTCTAACAAACTAGGTAATAATAATATTCAATTATTTTGTCTTGAAATTAAAATTGACATTTAGAAGAAAATGCCTATTCTAATCTTGTGAAAACCAGCTTAAGCCTCTGAAAACTCTTTAGTAGTTCCTTTTATTTGTTTATACCAGTTAGATCACTTCCTTTTCTTGTTTAATGAGTATTGGGTGTTAGTATTTACCAAAATGCCTTCTGTGACATTAGCATCTGAATAATAATTTAATAGAGGAATACAGAATGGCTTCTTGGATTAGAAATATGGTCCTATTTCTTTGCCTGAGGTTTTCAGCTCAAAAAACCCCATTTGATATAGCCTTAGATCTTCCAAAGCACCTGGGGGAGAGGACTTGGGGATACTGCTTAACACTGGCTGAATATGAGCCATAAGTGTGCCCAAGTGGCCAAGGGCACCTGGTTTGTGTCAGCAATAACGTGGCACGAGGGCAGTGACCATCCCCTGTGTTGGGCACAGGGTAGGTTACACCTCAAGGCTGTGTCCAGTTCTGGGCCCCTCAATTCAAGGAAGGACATTGGGGGGCTGGAACACGTCCAGAGAAGGGAACAGAGCTAGGGAAGGGTCTGGAGCACAAGTCAGATGAAGAGCAGCTGAGTGAGCTGGGGGTTTTCACCCTGGAGAAAAGGAGGCCCGAGGAGACCTTCCTGCTCTGTACAGTTGTCTGAGAGGAGGCTGGAGTGAGGTGGTTGTGGTTCTTTCTGCCCAATAACAAGTGATGGAACAAGAGAAAATAGCCTCAAGGTTACACCAGGGGAGGTTTAATTGGCTGTTTGTGAAAATGTCTTCACCAGAGGGGTTGCCAATCACTTGGAGAGGGTGCCCAGGAAAGTGGCAGAGATGCCGATTCCTGGATGTTGCAGCAGCCCTCTTGTTAGAGGGTAGAAATGAGCCCAGACACACTGCTTGTTTATCACAGTGTGGTAAGGGTCCTGGTTCATTCCTCTTTGCAGCTCAGCCATCCTGACTCAAACTATTCACTGATCTGCTGCAGCAAGCTCCCATTGTAGGTTTCCCTTGCAGCCTCTGACTGCTGGCTATTTCCTGCTAAACTCTTGACTGCATGTTTTGGTTTGCAGACTCTTGACTGCAGGCTTTTACCTAGCTAAACTATGAGTGCAGGTTCCAACAACAGGCTCTAACTGCAGACCCAGACTGACCTCACTGCAGTGATTCTGTCTCCCCAGGATCCTCCTTCTTCATGATTTGCTCATTCCCTCTTCCTCAAGGTTCCTCCTCCTTCATGATCCTCTCCTCACCAATTAACCCACTCCCTTTTATCACACTTACCTTTATTGGATATAGCTGTCACTCATCAGGGACGAGGCTGTTGGGTAATTAACACATCTGTTACTTATCAGGGGGAAGGTCACCTGTATTCCCTTCTCCTATAGCTGGAGGTCCTTAAAAGGTGTGTATACTTAGTGTAATGGTGGACTTGGCAGTGTTAGATTTATGGTTGCACTTGATACCTTAGTGGACTTTTCCTGCATAAGTGATTCTATAGCTCTACAATGTAGGGGATTTTTTCCTTCTTCCCTTGTAGACTGTTTTGAAACTGCTTTCTTATTCTAATTCTTTTTTTCTTTTTAAATGATAATGGCGTACTGCTGTTTCAGCTTTGTATTCAGTCATTTTTGTAATCTGTTATGTGATGTAGATCATCTTGGAGTGGTTTTAATCTTTTGTAATTGAAGTGCGTTTATTGTTGTCCATGCTTCATACATTTTCTATACTTTCATCTAGTTGAAGGTCTGTTTCCTGTACGGCAGTGTTGACATTAGTGGAGATCTTTGTACTGTCTCTATATAATGCTACCACATTTTTTGTTTCAGTTGCACAGAGCAGCATGCAGTTATTGTCTGCATATATTATCTCTCTGTTCTTAATACAGTTGCTTTGTATGTAAAGTAGCCTAATAACAAAATGCCTTTCCTTTACATTGGTTTTTGTGTGTATTACAACTCTTCAAATTTATCTTACAGACCCATTTTGGATTGATTTACTTTTTGTCTCCACTAGGCTACATTTTTCCCCAGCTGGTATTATATTTGAGTGGATAGGTAGCACCTAAAATGCTGCATATTTTCTGAGTTAGAAGGAACTCACAAGTATCATTGAGTCTAGCTCCCAGCCCTGCATATGACATCCCCAAGAATCACTCCATGTGCCCAGGAGCATTGTCCAAACACTTCTTGAACTTGGTCAGGCTGGTGCTGTGACCGCTGCCCTGGGGAGCCTGTTCCAGTGCCCAGACACCCTCTGGGCAAGAACCTTTACCTGCTACCCAACCTAAAACTCCCCTGACACAACTTCAGGCCACTCCCTTGGGTCCTGTCACTGGGCACCACAGAGAAGAGATCAGTGTCTGCCCCTCATCTTCTTCTCTGGTGATGTTCAAGAGCCCAGTGAGATCCTCCCTCACTCTCCTCTTCTCCAAGATGAACACACCAAGTCACCTCAGCTGCTTTTTGTGTGGCTTCTCCCTGTTGGTTCTTCACCATCTTCATGGCCCTCCTTTTGGCACTACTATCTTTATATCTTACATGGTAGTATCCCAGACTGCCCCCAGCACTCGAGGTGAGGCTGCCCCAGGGCAGAGCGGGACAATCCCCTCCCTTGCCCAGCTGGCGATGCTGGGCCTGATGTCCCCAGGACAGGACTGACCCTCCTGGCTGCCAGGACACTGCTTATACATGTTGAATTTGCCATTGACCAGGATCCCCAGTGCTGCTCTCTAGCATCCCAGTTTAGTGTCATCAGCAAACTTACTTAATGTGCTTTGCAGTCCTGTGTCTTAAGTTGTTTATGAAGATTTGAAGAGCACAGGTCCAAGGATGGAGCCCTGTAGAATCCCACTAGTGACAGGTCACCAGTGTGATTTCACTCCATTCCCATTGTGCCTGACCTACTCACCCATCACATGATGTGTTTATGCAGCTGTGTGTTGGGTGTTTTGTCCAGAAGGATCCTATGCGAGATAGTATCACATGCTTTGCTAAAATCCATAAAGATTGCATAAACTGGTTCCCTTGATCCAATAGGTGGGATACCTTGTTGTACAATGAAACTAGGTATGACAAGCAGGACTTTACTCTCATGAAGCCATGCTGGCTGTGGCCAATGACTGCATTTCCTTCAGGTTCTTCACTACACCAGAATAGTTACCTCTCTAATTTTGTCAATCACTGGACTGACAGGCCTACCTTTCCAGGGTCATCCTTGCCCTTCTTGAAAATTGGGACAGCATTAGCTAGCGTCCAATCATCTGGGACCTCTACAGATTCCCAGAATTGTTCAAAAATCATTGTGAGAGGCCTTGCTGTGTTGTATTGTGTTGTGTTCACCAGCTGACTAGTTGACTACCCTCTGATGAATCCCATCAGGCCCTGTAAACTTGTAAACTTACAGAGATTCAGCAGGAGCAGCAGATCCCATACAAGTTCAGGGTTGATGGGGGTTTGGTCATTCTCATGGTCATTGTCCTCCAGCTCAGGACACTGGGACCTCCTTGGACATCCTCTCTTCATCAGTCTTGAAGATGGGAAAAGAAATCATTTAACATCTGCCTTGTCTCTGCCCCTGTCTGTAAGGTGACTGTCCTCATCCTATAATGGGCTTATGTTATTTCTGCACTGCCTTTGCTACTGACATACTTAAAAAAGCTTTTTATTGTCCCCCACTGGGAACAATAAAAAAAAGTCTGTTTCTGGCTTGCATCAACCCCAACTGAGTTTTAGCCACATGAATTTTCTCCCCACAGTGGCAGCAGGATCTCTGTATTCCTCCCATGTAACCTGATTTTACTTCCACTGGCTATACACCTTGTTTTCTTGCTTTAGCTACAAAAGAAGATCCCAAATCATCCAAGCCAGCCTTATGCATCACTTGCTTGACTTCCAGCATTTTTGGAATTGCCTGTTCCTGTGCTCTTGGGACACGGTCCTTAAAATGTGACCAAGCACTGACCCCAGCACCTTTGAAAGCATTTTCCCAAGATCTTACTAGCTAGTTCCCTAATCAGTCTGAAGTTCATTCTCCTCATGTCCAGAGTTGAAGTTTTTCCTTTTGTCACCAGAGACTTTAAACTCGATCCCTTCGTGTTCACTGTGGCCTAGACTGTCCGCAGTCTCCACTTGGGTCATGAGACCCTCTGTTACCAATAAATCAAGGAGGGCACCTTTCCTAGTTGGCCCCTTTAGTACCTGTACCATAAAGTTGCCATCCAGGTGCTTTAGGAATCTAAGAAACTGTAGGAAATGGGTAGGGGGAGATATTATTGGCACTGTTAAAAATATGACTGGATTTGATCCTCGGTAATTTACTATACGTGACTCTGCTTGAGCAAGAGGAGTGGACTGGATGACCTCTAGAGGGTCCTGCCAACCAGCCTTGACTCATAGCAATTTTGTAGAAGAGCTTCAAGATTCTAATTAAATACAATATTATTTCCTGGAAGCCAGGTTCCTAGTGCTGAGGGGTATACCTCTCATAGGATTTCAGTGCCAGAAATTCACCAACCTAGTAATGGAGCCTCATCTAACGATTTAAATGAGATTTTGGACAAAATAACATGGACTGTTGCCTTGGGTAGGAGTTTAAAAATTACTTGAACAAAGGATTGATATTGTAGTAGCAGTAGTATACGTGTTTTACCTTCTTTAACTCTTCCTGCTAGATTTGATCTTTATTGTCCCTTTATGCAAGAGGTGTTCAAGTGTAATGTAACTAAAATGCATTTGTGGTGGAGAAACTATTAACTGTAATACCACATTCAACCCTGCTGTTTTCTTCTTTTGAAGAGTTGCACGCAAAAGGTGCAGGTACAAGGTACAGTTCTTTTAGTATGTAATTTATAGTAGCAGTAAGTGGCTTTCTCTGAGTGTGGTAGAAGGCAGAATTTAGCCAGTTAATGAATGGATACTCCAATATGGAGGGAAATGTTCTTTCAGTTTTTCTGTTATCTTAAAATTCCCTTTTATATAAACAATGTAAAAATTCTGCTTGTGTATGTGTTCCTTTAATTCTTTTTTTCCCCTATCACATCTGTAGCTGGAATTGTATAATTAAGATCTATTTCTGTAGGCTTAGTTTGTAGAAATGAGAAAGTAAATATATTGTTGAAGAATGACTGCATCTCTGATAAATGTTTCTATCACTGTGCACTGCAGTCCTAGTAAATTATCCCTTCTTTTTAATGAGCAGTTGTTGTAGACAAGAATTTTCTGTTGGTTTTGATTATTCCAGTGCATTCTTTCTTACAGCTTTTTCTGAAGATTCCAGTCCATTGGTTCAAGTTTCTGCTGATTTATTGGATGAGCCTTTGTCAAGAGATGCTGGCACTAGAGAACCTGTTTGCCAAAGTGCATCAAGCCAAACTTCTGAAGTGACCACATCACCGTTTTCTGTATTCTCTTGTGGCCTAGAAGGCAACCAAATCTCACAAGACCTGATGAATCTTTATGAAAAATCTGTGGACCTTGCAGAGTACACATCTGGAGGGCATAATGATTTGAGTGGTAAAAATGGCATTGCCTTTGTAAATATTGACTCCTATGAGCCAGATAGCAGTGATGGAGAGGAAGATGATGCTCTAGACAAATGTTCTTGGATAAGAGAAGCAGCAGGTCTAATTCAGGGACGACTAGATAACATACTTTCTCAGTGTGAAAAAGAGGTGGAGTCTCTTAATGACTTTCAGTCCCAGCTGTGTGCTTTCAACCACAGCATTTATAGAGAAAGTTATGAAGAAGCAGGACTAATGCCTTTGGCATGTCCACACAGTAGGACACTTAAATCTGCTGAAAATGAAGCTATACCGAAAATTAGCCTGAATGATGACAGTTATGAAACACAGCAGACAAAACATATAGTGGATGTTGGAATTGGAACCCCCATACCAGTTGCTGATGTATTAAACATCAGTGATGGAGAAACTGACCAAGAAAATGCATCTGAGCTAGTAGTGCGGCCTAAAATTAGAAAACAAAATACTGCAAAACAACTGGAGAGGGAAAGTCATCTCTCTAGTGATGATGAAAAGGAAGGTGATTCCTGGAGGAGAATTGGAATTGCTGATGTCCAGCAATGCCATCCTGATTGTCCCTTGAGAGATGGCAAAGACGAGATGAGTTCTGGTGTGTTCTTTTTCTCAAGAATGCACAGTCACCCAAAGAACATGGAAATAGACTTAAGAAGAAATGCTGTAGCTCAAGAACAAAACAATGTTCTAAGTGACAGTGCTTTTTGGAATGAGTTTGAAGACCACAACGCACATTACTTAATGTCCCACAAAGATGAAGACAGGTAAAATTTTGTTTTTATGTCTGTTTTAGTATTGAATCTTTTGTGTGTATAATGTGCAAAACTAAACAGTATGCTAGCAAATGATGCATAAAAACTTGAGGCATTTCAGAATATGATCAGATAACAAGATGCTAACTTTTCCTTACAGTTATTCTTCACTCTTCTGGTAGTGTAAAAAGCCTTTCCATATGTCTGCAGTCAGAGCACTTATCACTGAGGAATATTACTTGTTTATTTTTATTTCATTTTTGCTGAGCAGATGGAGGGTAAAGACTGATAGCCTTGTTCAGCTTTGAAAGTTTGCGTCTAGGCTCACTTTTCAGAATTTGGTTTTTTCCCAAATCTCAATATTCTGCATGGCAACTTATTTATGTTCTTGTCGCCAGCTTTTTGGAATAAATTGTTCTTCCTTGTAATATTCAAAGAATAACTTGATAGAGTTGCTTATAATCCCCTTTTAGTGAAAATTCTTCAGACTACTAGGTGTTTCCAAAGTAGCTATTAGTCATTACAGTTTTAGATTTAAAAATTGCTCTGACCTTGACATGAGAAGCCGTATTCAGGTTCCTCCTGCTTTGAGCTCTTCACCCAAAAGACAAAATAATTTGGATAAACCTTATGTTGATTAACTTCTATTCATAAATGGTTAGTTTAGAACTCTTCACTATTAACTGGAATTATATAACTGAGCTATTTGAGACTAAAAACATTTCTAACCTTAGGATCATTTATGGAAGATGTAGTAGTGTTTGTGATGGCTTTTTTCCCTATTATTCTTGCAGTTTGCTTTCATTGTGTTGATTCTGTTCCTATGCCATTTTTTGCAAGACAGGTCTTCTGGATGTTGATGTGGCTCGCTTGTGCTTGTGCTTGCCATTTGTAAGCTAACCTGCTTAGTAGATTGGGTTTCCTGTGTTTTTGTAGAGAAAAAAGCATGAAAATTAATTAGCATAAAATCTTGTCCTTAAAACATTGCAGAGTTGCAACTGTGAGAGAACAGAGTGCATTTTAATATGGGATAGTAGACTTAGGGGCTTTTCTTCTTCAAGGTGTAGGTGTAGGGTCCCACACTTGTGGGGGGATAATGCACTG
>VXBB01018698.1:44884-57729 GCA_013399915.1 Illadopsis cleaveri
GCTGACCCACTGGAGACCAGCTCTGCTGGGTAGGAGCTTGGGGTGCTGGTGGGTGACAGGTTGACCATGAGCTGGTCACGTGTGCCCTGGGGACTAGGAGAGACAGTGGGATCCTGGGGTACGTCAGGAAGAGTGTGGCCAGCAGGTCAGGGAGGTGAGTCTGCCCCACCTCTTGCCCCAGTGAGGCACATTTAGGGTATTGTGTTCATTTTTGGTTTCCACAGTTGAAGAAAGATAAGGAGCTACTGAAGAAGGTTCAGTAGAGGCCACAGAGATGATGAGGGGTCTGAGCCATCTCTCTTATGGGGAGAGATTGGATCTGGGCCTGTTTAGTCTGCAGAAGAGAAGACTGAGAGGGGATCTCACTAACACAAATAAGTATGTCCAAGGTGGGTACCAGGAGGATGGTGCCAGACTCCTTTCAGTGGTGCTCAGTGACAGGACAGGGAGCAATGGCTATAAACTAAAACATAAGAAGTTCTACCACAACAAGAACTTTTGGTTGAGGGTGGCAGAACACTGGAACAGGTAGCCCAGGGGGGTTGTAGAGTCTCCCTATCTGAAGACAATTCCAAACCTACCTGGGACCGTTCCTGTGTCACCTGCTCCAGGTTGGACTGCAGGATGGCAGGGGGGTTGGACTGGATGATCTTCAAAGGTCCCTTCCAACCCTGACAATTCTGTGATTCTTAATAAAGGTACTTACAAATGAATCCTTCACTTCCTTTTTAAAATTTTTGTTAGTGCATAGTCTTTTCTGTTTTTGAAGTGCTGCTGCTAGAAGATTAAAATGCCATGAAGGAAGTGTAATGTATTCTGTAGTTATTGCATTGCCTTCCATGATGCATAGTGATGGGTTATTGTAGCATGATAAAAAGAAACATGGAGTAATTATTTGAAATGTTCTTGATGATGACAGTAACTGAACCAGTAAACAGGAATCATGTGTTTTTAACTTAGAATCCCCATAATTTATGTTCTAAAACCTAAAAATACTTATGTTTATGAAATAAATTGTCAATGATTAGTCTGTACAAAGAAGTAATATGTTCACTTGTGAAAAGTGAAGTTTTATGTTTAAAGGCTTAAACCATATTTTATGTTCATGCAGAGCTGCATAAAAAGTGGATTTTACATACATGTCAAACTACATCCTTCAGCTCAGCTTTAGCTTATTTCCCATCTCAGGGAGAAATCCACCTTTTGGTTGCTGCAGTATGGGCCTCCACCTCACATATTCGCTTCAAGGAGATGCACAGCTATTGTGGTGTTACCACGTGGAAGCTGTGTGGGAAGGCGAAAGTCTTTCATGTTTGTTAGAACCATATATGTTCTAAGTTGGAAGGGAGGTGGAAGGTCCAGGGGCAGGGGTGGAGGGAGGAGGATCATATATCCATTAGTTCCGTCCATTTAATTTTGGACTGTATGGCAGGTACAGGTTAGGAGGGGATTCAGCCAGGGGAGGGACTATCATCAGCAAGTCCACATGCAGATGCTAAGTTCATGTGCTATGTTTTTGGCAAGCAACAAGTCTGTAACTCTCTAACCATTAAGTAATGTTCTGCACCTGTGTAGAATTGAGCACAGTTAAATCCTGAGTTCTGAAATATTTAATGTTCTTCAGTTGTTTAGTGTTAGTGACATTAGGTATATCTGTTTCTGGTTTGAATAGTGTTTGTATATAAACCTTAAAGAGAACAAATTTGACTAAAACCAAAGGAGGAGTATTTTATAATGTGTTGGAAGTCATTCTCAGGTTGTAAAATAGGTACAACTAAAACAAGAGATCTGTTTATTTCAGCTAATCTTAGAGTATGTAAGATGAAATCGTAAAATAAATATTTAAAAACTTGATCAACTAACGTTCCAAACCAAACCAAACTCCTAACCCAAAACCAAAAAACCACAGAACACAAGGTTAAAAAAATACCGATATTCAGCTTTAGATGGTGTAATATGAGATGCATTAGACTACATATAAGAATTTCATAATAGATATGATTTCTATTTTAAAGTAATTAATTAAAATAGCCCCAAATTAATGAATATTCCCATTTCCGTCACTTTTTTTAGCTATCAAAATTGTGATAGAAAAATTTATTCCTGCCTCAAATTAAAATGCGTATATATAATCTGCATCTTGAACTTACTTATTCTTGTAAAACTTGCAGTGTATACTATGCAGTTTTTCAGAACCACTTAAAATTCATTAAATTGAAAGTTCTGTTGGCATGTATTTGTAATATTCAGTAAAGGGAGGAAATGAGTGAGTTTGTAGGTGGGGAGGTAACAATACACTTAAATATACTGGATTTACAATACACTTAAATATATTGAGTTTAGCCGATTAGAAAACTGTGCTGTGAGTGTTGTGAATTGCTTTATAAAATGAGGTCTAGTAAGCATGTTGGCTGTTTGCATATATGTTTTCTCTGACTTTTTGAAGTGACATGGCTAGTTGACTATATTTTGCATTTTGGTAACTGTCACTGTAGTGAGTGAATCCTCCAAGTGCCATTACCAATGGTAGCAGTAGTTCATCCTTCCTAAAATTGTGCTAGCACTACTATTTTGCTTAAGCTGCCCAAAGCTTATTTACTCCCATTTTCTATGTGTGACCAAGCAAATTGTCTTTTCAAAACCCCCTGCCATTCGTCTTGTTTGGGCTAGTGAATCAAATAGTTTGCCGTAAGTCATCCGTTACATCTTTCTGTGTTTAAAAAGGTCATTCTATATGGCTTATATGTCCTGAGAGCTTTTACTTTAAATTTGTTTGGTGGAGAGGTAAGGCTGACATTGATTATTTGTTAATCAAGCAGTGCTGCTGTTTTTGTAATCTGGGAGAAAGATGTGTATACTGAGTCTGGTTTCTGTTCTTGAGTTGTTTCCTGCACTCTACGTATGTAGCAAGGGAAGAGCAAAAGTTTTTTGCAAAGTAGGATGGTTAGAATTTTTGAATTCTTTCTTACAGACTGCTTTTTTTTAATCAACTCTGTACACTTGATTTGTAATGCATCTATAGATAGCACAAGATTAATTTCTCATGGAAAATAAATTGCCTATATTGAGAGCAATGTTGATAGAAAAGTAGGAAATTGTTTGTGTTCTTTCCCCTAAAGCAGTGTTTGAATTCATACTCTATTACCTTTTTTAAATTGCAGCTCAGAGTGCAGTGATGGAGAATGGTCTGCGTCTGTACCTTCCTATTTCACTGTGGTGGAAAAAGAGCAGTCTTCAAGTGATGAAAGCTGGGAGACTATCTCATGCAGGGAGGAGCATGACCCTGGTGTGCAGAGGAGCAGCAGTGGTGTGAAAGAGGACAGCATAGACTTCTGTTTCCAAGAAGGGTATGCCTTTATTTTATTAGCTAACTTCCTGTAGCTGCTGGCATCGCCAGCAGTAGGGTATTCACATAGCACTACACCGAATAACGTCTAAAAGCAGTTACCATGCTAGCAACAATCATTTGCTTACATCACAATAATATGAGTAGTTGTATGTATTTCAAATCAGGGAAAATACGGCATTTCATGCAAGCAGTTCTATGTAATGAAAAATACAGAAGCAATGAGAGTGCATTGACATATAATGTCAATATGGTTAATAGACTTAATATATTGACTTCTAAAAGCCAGTTAGGCAAGTTAATTGTTCAGATATACATGTTACATAAAGCAGTCTTTTGATACTGCTTAGGACTCCTTGAAAAGAACTTCTTTATCTCTGCTTTATTGCTTCTCCAATTCCACTGCTGCTCCTTATTTTCTGCTGCCCTATCAGTGATTAAAGTAAACTTGAATTACTTGCTTGCTGTAGTAACTTTAAACTTAGTTTATTTTTCCAATCATTCAGTACTTTATAAACTGCAGCTGCCTTTGCTGTAAGGCAAAACCTGTAGCTCTGTATAGCTAAGAAGAATGTGCTTGGCTTTTCTGTAAGCATCTAATACGGACTCTAGTTTGGATCTTCATAAATCAAGGACTACATGTAGGTGTTCTTTCAGCTTCTTCCGCTCTTAGGTGCACAGTACCTGTTGCCAAGCAGTCCAGTTTGTTGTTAATACTTTTTTAGTATTCTCCATATTCTTGGGTCTTGGAGAACTAGTGTGACTTTATGAAAACTTTGTGACAACTCATCTCTTTCAGAACAACAATGGAGCTGTGTGCTTTTAAACTTTTTTTTATATTAGCAGCATGAAAATGTAGGCATCTTTAACATAATTGCTGATATTTTCCCTTTTATAAGGAAAGTGGGCCTCACAGGCCCATGACTCTCTGCATTCAGGTGACTTGTGCTCCTCTAGAATATCTGGAAGCAGAGGAGTCTTTCTCTTGCAAAATAGCTTCTCTTGCAAGTAGTAGCTCTTTACATTACATTCAGGTCTAGCTTTGCATTGGAGGCTGCTCTGGGGTGTCAAGACAATATTTCTCTTTAATGCTTTTAGGAACTTGTAGATAAATAAGAAAATGTTTAGTACCAAATTTATTAACCATGGCAGGGATGCTGGCTTTGCTAGGGAAAATTCAAAGCAAACTGCTTACCCTACTGCTAGCCTTGAGCCTTAGACAAAACTTTGCTACAGAATCATGGGTGTTACTAGATTCTGGAGCTGATACCACTGGGAATTTCTTGAATTTTTATGGCAAATGCTTAATTTCTAATCTGTGACTCTGCTGTCTAGGAAACATCCCTGTTTAGTCCTTGTGTTATGTTTGGCTTTTGTTGCTTATGTGTGTTTGTAAATTCTCCTAGCTTTTTAGTTTTAGCTTTTCATTTATTTATATAAAGGGAGCAGACGTTATTGGAGGAAGGTGAAATTCCTTGGTTACAGTACCGAGAAGAAGCGGAAAGTAGCAGTGACGAGGAGAATGATCCAATTAGTGATTTTGTGCATCTTGGATTCTTCTTGTTGGATGGAAATAACAACCTTGAGGATGACTCCAGTGTGAGTGAAGACCTGGATGTGGAGTGGAGGTATGTGTTTGATAGTCGTCTGCTTTAATTTCAGGAGTTTTGTGGTTACTGTTTTGTTTTCTATGTAAGATGTCAAAAGTACTTATCAGTATGCAGTTGCTTCAGGGACTGCTAATCTCAGTTTTATAGTTTAAGGTATTTCAAGTGCTATGTATCTTCTAATGAGAGAAGGGAACAGATTTTCTAAATCAGGCTGTGATTTGAGAAAATTTTGGTGCCCTAAATATGCAAGGCATGGGTGCATTTTTAGATTTAATTTCCAAGTGGAAGTGTAACAAAAATAAGACAATGTAAATGTAATCAGCATTCAAGTCAGTCCTATTTTATAATTGGTCTTTCCCTCCTTTGAAACTGGTGTTAGTTAGTTACTATAAATCTGTTTTATTTCTCTTTGAAATGCCATGCACTTACCTAATATTATCATAATTTTGAATGCTTCACTCAATTTTCTGTCATTAGATTACTGAAGGATATTGCAATCAATTTATTATAAAAATGCTGCAAGTACCAGGAATAAAGTGATTGGAGCCACATTCAAAATAGCATAATGCATAATAGCATAATGTGTTTGTTTTACAATATGATAGACAAAAGGCTTTCCAGTAATAGACATAACACTTGCTCTCTTCTGCTTATTAAAATATAAACTCCAGTGCAGGCGTACCAACGCTGTTGTTTTCTCTTTGTGAAGTTATATTGTGGAAAAGCATGGAAGGAATTAATGCATGAGAGTCCAAGCTAGAACTCTGTCAGGCAGTAAGCTAGCAATGGAATTGTGTGATAGAGACAGAAGCTGTGTTGGAGGTTAGCCTTGGTAAGCTTCCTAGTTACTAAAAACAGGAACAAAGATGTCGATGGTCTGTTAAGTTTTGTCTGCTGAGCTTATGCAGACCTGTGTATGATTTCACTTGTGCCTGTTTTAAGATTTGATTTCTGAATTTCTAAAACAGAACTCAATGGAGCTGCCAAACCATGAACTGTGACACATGATGTAATTAAAATCTGATTATCTGATTATTAGTTGTAAAACAACCTTAATAGCATATATATGAAACATACTGGCTGAATTTATGCCTGTTCACAGCAAAAAACTCCCATCAGGATATTCTGAAGTATATACTGAGGGAGTGTGGTACCACAGTGCTGGGACCAGAGCTAGGCCCCTGCAAAACTGCCTCTGAGAGGCTGGGTCTACCCCATATGGGACACAGCTGATTCCAGCTGGCTCCAGTGTACCCACCACAGGGTGGGGCCTCTACGAAAGTACTCAAAAAAGGATAAAAAATGCTGAACAGCAAGCAGTGTGTGAGAGAGATACGAGGATGATGTGAGAGAAGCAAGCCTGCAGACCCCAAAGTCAGAAGAGAAGGGGGAGGAAGTGCTCTAGGTGCTGGTAGGACAGGTGGAACAGGTAGGGATTTGCTGAAGGAACTGTGTCTGGGGAGAAGCTGTGCTGGAGTAGTTGGTGAAGGACTGCAGCTTGGGGAAAAAAAAACTCATGCAGGAGCAGGGACACAGCATGAGGAGGAAGCAATTGCAGAGAGGAGCTACCCATGGACAGACCACAACCCCTTTTCATTTCCCTCTGCCCTGCTTGGGATAGGGGAACTTGGGGGACTCAAGGATGAAAGAGTGAAGTTGAGTCTGGAAATAAAGGGAGAGCTAAGGGAGAGGTGTTTTTGTTTTTGTCTTAGTTTCTCACCATTCAAATCCATTTTTATTTGCAATAAATTCATAGAATCACAGAGCAGCCTAACTTGAAAGGAACCTTGAAAGATCATCTGATTCAACCTTTCAATTAAATTAAGGTTTTTCCTGAATAGAGTCTGTTTTGCCTGTGGGGATGATTGATGACTCATGGCCTTTTTTCTTGACCCATGAGCCTTTAATCTTATTTACATGTCCGGTTGAGGCAGGGGAGGTTGAGATCAGCTGGCTGGGTATCTGACTGTTATTAACAGGTGATGTGCAATAATTTGATATATCCAGATTTTGTGTTGCAACTGTTTGTTTTGAAAATAAGACTGTGTTTCCTAATCCATATTTTTCAGACTACTTGATGAGTTTGGTGATGGCCTAGGACTTGCTCAAGCCATTCCTTACATGGAACCTCAATTTCTCACATTTATGGCACTAGAGGGACGCTTAGAAGCTGTGGAGGTATTAAAATATTTTTAATGGTCTTAAATCAGTGATGTTGTGACACTAATGTTTATAGTTGAATCTTTTTCAAAATCAGGAGAATGAGGGAAAAAATATTTTCCTGTGCTAGCTTGAACTTTCAAGTCTGCAAACATGAAAATACTTCTTGGAAGTTCTTTTAAAGGATGTACTACTGGAAGTCATTGATCAGTACCTACTCCTTTTAGTATATGCATTTATTTTCTCATAAGGCAAAGAAAGTTACTGCTTTCTACCTGTATATACATAGCCATTTAATTCTAAAGAATTTAGCTAAAGTCTCTACATGACAAAGGAATGCTTCTACTTGAATCTGTGCCTGTGAATTGGCCCAGCTTTTTTTTTTTTTTGCTAGAGTACATTTGAATGTTTCAATTTTTTTTATCAGTAGAAGACTTTTCTGTGTTTGACTGTCTTGACTCTTTGTTTTTTAAATTAAAAAAAAATTTTAAAGTTTTAAAAAGTCCACCCAATAACAGACAAAAAAACTCAATCAGGAAAAGAAACCACTTGGAAGAGAAAGGTGCCTTTTATCTTTACCTTGTTCTATCCCATTTCACCTGTCTAATTTTGGATAGACCAAAGCATATATTATCAAGAACCAACGTGGTTATGATCTTTGTCTTTTGTTTATTACTTCAGTTTGGTCAATGTCAGAGTGAATATAGAGCTAGCTGAAATCCAGTTTGATGCAGTGCGACAATTCTTGCACCACCAGAAATCTCCCCTGCAGGGTATTTGTCAAAATAAAAGTTAAATTATATGTAGACATATAATATGGTGTTGTAACAGCTGAACTGAATGTTTTGTGGGTGACGTAAGTACAGGGCAGCAAGGGGCAGTTTGACTGCTAGCACCTACTTTAAAGGGGTGAGCAGGGCAGGCTGTATGTCATAGTGTGATTGCAGACAAAATGCCAAGGGCACTTTGAAATGTCTCTGAAGCTGGCAGGCAGTGGAACAATCATAGATAATGGGGGTTTTTTCCATGGGTATGTGCAAAGTCAACGATTTTCTGAATAAGCTTTGCAGGTCTTTTCCAAGGCAGTGGAAGGGCCGTTCCCTTAAGTTGGCAGTCATACAATTTCCAGGTTCTGTATATCCCCCAAGGTGTATAGGAGGTCATCATTCATGATCGAGTATCACAAGGCTTTCTCCAGCTGTGTAGGATCTTGTTAGCATTACTCATTTAGAGACACTTCATTAACATTGTCTATTGATACCCTTATTGTGAAAGCAGTATTTTGAAGCTGTATAGAGAAAATTGTTGTCTCTTTCATAGCTGCTGGTTCTCACTACATCAAAAAAAAAACCAGAACTGCAAAAACAGTTGACCTCGTCCTTTGCATCAAAGCAAGAGGATCTGTGTAGAGAGGGGAAATTAATCCCATCTTTTTTTTTTTTTCTGCACATTAACACTTGAAGAGGAGACTGAGTTTGACTCTTAAGTTTTTTATTCTCATTTTTGTGTAACAACGTATGCCTAAGTATTCTGTCAGAAGAAATGTGTGCAATCCTGTCAGAGTGACCTGTGAAAGTAATCCTAGGTGGTAATGTGCATGGCTGGCTGAGGAGGTGCTGTAATTACATTTGTGTCACCAAGAACAGAGTGTCACTGAGCAGCATTGGCAAGCAGGCAGATGACTACAGAGGTACCTGTGGTACAGGGCACTGTGAATGTGGAAAAGGTGTTTCTTACATAGCATTTGCGCTTGAAAGTAGCACAATAAGGGTGTGAAACTATGGTGGGCATAGAATTCTGGCATATTTGGAATGAGTCAGCACAGATTGGTAACAGAGTTATAAAAGGAAGAGTTGTAAGGACTGTGACCACATGTACAACACAGGTTTTGAGTAAGAATTCCAAATATTCCCTTCAAATCTCAAGCAGAATATAGAGCATTTATTTTTACAGCATGAAGTAGTTACTAAAATTGTTCAGAAAATATGAGCAAAATAATTTACTGTTGCTTTGAAATAGCTGAAAGGGATGTGACACAATAAAGCATCCAAAATTCAAGTGTGTCTTAATTGGAGGAGAGGGAATGGGAGAGATCTAGCTGAAATAATTGTGACATTTGGAGGGGAGAGGTAATGAAAATATTAGATACTTGTTTTGAAAAGCTATGTTCTATAAGGCTCAGGATTCCTAAAAATTAATAGAATTTATATGTGATTTTAAGTATTTTTTTGTTCTATCTGTTACAAAGAAACTACATAGCTGGGGGTGTTTGGCTTACTTCATTAGCAGTACAGAACAGGCTGGTTGCCTCTGCTGCATCAGTGACTATAAGTATTTCCTGTGCCAATTCACAGATGTGGGGAGCTCGAACCCCTGTAGGCTGTAGTGCTCTTGATTTTAACAGAAAAAAGTCCAGCATTTATTTTTGGTACATGGAGAAGTGAGCAGTTACACAAGTCATAGGAGGAAGTACAGTTATTTTGAAGATACGTCGTGTAGAAGTTATAAAACAGACACTACTTTGCTTTGGGTTTGAAAATGTGGCTTTCAGCCTCAGAGTCGCTGTAAGGCTTTGTGTCTGTGATGTTTCTTTTGTGTACATTTCAGAAGCAAGCAATACAATGTTTTCTGTTTGAGAATATTCATGCTGGATATAAATAGAGAAGTTTGACACATAAGTAATACTGCAACCTTCTGTATTCCTGCGATCTTATCTAGTTTTTCCAGGTGTAGTAGTTACTCTGATTAAGCACAGTATTTTTACCTGCAGTTTATTCTCAGACCATTGCAGTTGGGGCAAAAACCAGATATAAATACTAAAATCATCTTAATGTTAGTAAGGTAGTATTGCCTACTGTACCAGAATTTGATGGGTATTAGCTGTAAAATTGGAGCAATGTACCTGTTTTGTAGGGGAACTTGCAGACCACACTGGAGATAACCCCAGATTTTACCTTAAACTGACAGATTTCTAGATGAGAATACATGTGGCAGTAGGAGCTGTAAATATTTCTTAGCTCATGCTGATCTCTCTTCTGCCACAAAGGTTTGACTGTAGGTATAAAACTGCTAGTTTAGATCTGTGGTAGTGTGGTAGCTTGAGCTACCTTGTCACTGTGGTTGAAGTCCAGGCATGTTTTCAGGTTGCAGCTGTAGTAACTTCAGGGGAAGTTTAAGAGGAAGGACTGCTGAAGAGATTTCTGTGTAATCCAGTGTTTCTCTGGTATATAGAGCTTTTTAGATAAGTGTATTCCCAACATTAAAAAAATGTGTACACTTCTTACTAAGAGTTTTGTGGCCAATAGAGTAAATAATTTTCAAGCTTATTAGAACAATAAGTAGTTGTACTTAAGGGATGTGACTAATTCACTCAGTGTGAACCCAGTGCTTCTGTGTTCTTGGTTCTTCAGTTTGTTTGTTTGCTGTTCAAACAGGTAGTACATTTCTCAGAAAATATAACATGATATTCTGAGTTCTCTGATTTTAATCTTTTTTTTTCTGCTGGATATCGTTTCAGTCTTACATAATTGAATGTATGGTGTACACAGCAAATATATGCAGCAAACATGGTGTAGACTTGTAGTCTGAAAGATTTTGTATGGTAAAAAATTTGAGTTTAAAAAAAGTTACTTCAGAGCATTTTGTCTGTTTTAAGATTAGAAATATCTACATGGATCTTGGGTTTTTTATTTCTTGAAGTTTACATTGTTAATGTAGCCAAGGTACTTAATATTTTTGTTTGTGCCTGAGTAATTCAATAGTTGAAGCCAGGAAACACATTAGTGAGGCATTTATTTTCAGAAGCAAAATGAAAGGACAGTTTTAGATTGGCAAGCTTTATTACATTTTCAACTTGCTACCTTTTCTGTAACTTCATAAAATTAACAAATGTTCATTGTAGATCAGGTTGTGGCTCTGTCCTCATACTCTAAGAATTCTTTAAGGGCAAGGCATTACTGTTTAGACCTTCAGTTTCAGCTCATTCATTACAAAAATAAAAATGGTGCAATGGTTAGTTTGACAGACATATCTTCCATTTTAAAAAGTAATACTGCTAGAATTGGATTCCTTTTTTGCTTGTTCGTTTTGTATGAAATCTTACATTTGTAAGTAAGAGAACTTGATCTCTGCTCACCCCTTTCAGACTGCTCTGGCGCAGTTGGAGTCTCTTACATTTGATGTTGAACAGACTCATCCACCAGCTACGAAAGAAACCATAGATTGTCTACCACAGATTATCGTCACAGGCAACTACAATGGTATGGAAAAATAATGTAAAATTAATTTCCACAATGTTTGTAAGAACAAGTTAAACTTTCTCTAATACCATAGATGCAAAATTTAAGTATACTTAGTGCATAATGCTGTTTTAAGATCTTTTGAATCTGAGTATAATTTTGATCCCTTCGGAAAACTAATCTTTAATGGAGTTACTGTGACTGTACTTTGTAACCAATGATTAGTTAGTGACACTGTTGATGATATATGTATTTTAATTTAAGCTCATCTTAGATGTAAAATAAGTTATTAATGCTTTTTCTTCATCATGGATTTAGGTCAAGAACAGTGTTGTACTATCTGTTGCAGTGATTATGTGGATGGCGAAATTATAACAAAGCTACCCTGTCGTCATTTGTTTCACAAACCTTGTGTAACTCTTTGGTTGCAGAGAGTAAGTACTACAGGATTGGTGGAGGATTTGTGGGGGGCATTGTGTATTTTGTATGTTCTTCTTGGAGGAACAACTCTTAACTCTTTGAAAATGTGGGATGAAATACCAAGAAATAACTGGCTGTTGAATTTATGCACTATGGAATGAAATTCTAGTGCAAGTGAGGAAAGAAATTTATATTTGTACTCACCTGAAGGGCAATTTCTTAAATAGAGGTGAATATTTCTGTAAGATGTTTTCCTTTACTCAGAATGGAAGACATGGATGAATTACAACTTGTTTTCATGCAAGAAAAGCTTTCTGTACTATATTCCTACCTTGAAGTAAAGACGATGGAAACATTTTCTCTGAGAAGAGCAAAGGGTTTGCTCTGTCTTACCACAATGTCAGGCCCACTTATGGTGACAGCTAAGGCTGGCAGAGGAAATACTGAAATGCTTGTAGATTAACTTTTTTTTTAAAATTACCTTTATTAATTCTATACGGTATTAGATTCCATTTTCATGATCTGTAATCAGTTTCCTTCCAGATGTTTTAAAAAGGCTTGCATCATGTCGAAGCTAGACTAAAACCACCATAATTAATGGTATGTTTTAATACCATTATAAACTGGTATGGTTTTTTTTAGTTGTACTTGCACTCTCCTTTGTGTGCAGTGCAAGCCTGGACTTGGTAGTCCTCAGTGAGCTTACAGTGTAACACAATTTCTTTGAGAGTATAAAAGAAAGATTAATTGATTGTACGATGAGGATTATATCAGAACATCTCTAGCATGGAGAGTGATGGATTTAGTTGATGAGTTTATAATTTTTTTAATGATAATGTTGATTACCTTATTCATTTTTCTTGTTTCACACATTCTGCCTTTTTTTTCTGTTGTCATAGTAAACTGCTATTGCTGAAAAATAGGACAAAATAATTCCTCTTAGATTTAAGCTATAGCCAACTTATTTTTAATTCTTGCCTCAAAAAACAAAAAAATCCCACCTGTAAAATCAGTGCTGTGAAGAACTTAGAGAGAACCGATGCTGGTGTAAAAGCAAAACTAGTATTTCTT
>VXBB01018701.1:0-46698 GCA_013399915.1 Illadopsis cleaveri
ACGTTCTGTGATTCTGTGATTGCAATATTGGGAGTTGCTGCTTTCCTTCTCTGCTAAGTAAGGTCTAGTCCAGCAAATGCTGATCAAGCATCTGTGAAGTGTATTGCTAAATCCAGTAGTATCAAAACTAAAGAAAAGACATGAAAGGGAGTTAACTGTCTCCTGGGGAAAAAGTGTATGTTTACATTGATCAATATTCGTGCTGTGTTCCAACAGGATTAGCACAATGGAATTTCTGGGACAAGTTACTTATCAAATATTGCAAGGTGCTGAAACGTAGGAGAATAGATGACACTGGATCTCAGTGTGACTCAACATGAAATAGGAATAAACAATGTAAAAGGAGTCAAGCACTATTTTCACTACTACCAAGTAAAAATACAGTGAAACTGTTGTAGTATTTTCAGAACAGAACACTCAAATTTCTGATAAATATATTTGACTCTTAGTATTTGCCAGTAAACTATGATATAAATACCAGGCTGACTCAATGTTTCTAGACTAATGCCAGTGCATGCCCTTTAATACAGACTAGGTTATATATCATGGCATAACTTGTGTTGCATTATATTTAATCAATTCCCATGTAGTGCAATATCCTATACAGAATGGAATTGTGAGTGCAATCTGAAATCATTCAACTGTGCAAAGATACAGAGGGATTTCTACAAGAATAATTCTGTGAACTAGAATCATTTCTGTACGTCTCTGACTCTGCATTTTACTTTTGGTCAGTAATTTGCTGATTTTATTTAACGCATGAGAGCAAAGAACGCACATGCTAAGACAATGTTATTGTGGATATGTTTATATATATATCTGTATCTATATCTATATATATGACTAGGTTAATATCAACAGAGTCACAATCCAGTCAGTTTTATATTTGTATGTTTTCTTAGAAAACAGGTGCTCTGTTTATCATTTACTCCATTATATGCTACAGCTAATAACCTCTCCAGACAGAAAATTGAAAATAATCTTTTTTTTGGTGAATATAAATTGAAAGTTCAGAAGGCCTGAGACAGTGAAAAACCCCAAAAGATGGGACTGTTCTGCTGTGTGTGGTACCTTCCTGAATTTGGTGCTAAAACACTAGTATGTAGAAAATACCACTCAAATTAATGTAATCATGGACTGTGTCTTTTATACCTCATGCACA
The DNA here is from genome assembly GCA_013399915.1 of Illadopsis cleaveri. Lineage (NCBI taxonomy): Eukaryota > Metazoa > Chordata > Aves > Passeriformes > Timaliidae > Illadopsis > Illadopsis cleaveri. The sequence goes on from VXBB01018701.1 coordinate 1,163, forward strand.
GATAAGAAACTCTCTTTTGTAATTTGAAACTTCGTTCTTAAAAGCCTGATCTTCCTCCTCCAACTATAATTGTTCTGAATACCTGATAAAGATCCATGGTGAAATATCAGTCTCATTGAAGTGTGGGGAAAAATTTGTGCTGACACAAGTAGAAATGGGGCTCTCATTTGCATCCTGTCACAGTATCATGTTTGCCAGCAATTTACTTTGCTCTGAGGAACTGCACCAATAACACTACTATCAGTCCTAAACCTACTACCCCAGTTTCTAATGGAGGAAATGGGAGGAACAACATGGAAGTATAACAAGAAAACATAAATTTCCAAATCTTTTTCTAGAACAACTTGTTCTGCTACAAAAAAAATTGCCTTTGTTCAAGGAAGAATTTACCAATCTTGAATCTTGCTTCAATTTTGTTTCCTGTCAAACTTTTTTAAAGGTACAAAAGCACAGAACTACACATATATTTACTCCACTTATATAAACATACAGCCAATATATAATTTATATATTTTTATTTCTAATTTTCTTCAGTTTACATATACATTGATAAATAGGTAACATGAAGTGTTCCTGCTACTTACATCGAAAGAGCTTTGACAATATGGATATTCATGTAGCACTTAAACAAAGTCAACTAAAATTTTGAGATAACATTTTAGTTTTATATGTATTAATGATTATTCACCGGCCAATGCAATAGAAATGTACAAAATAATGGGTGATTAATTTGTGTTAATAATTCACAGATGATATCAGCACATATTTCAAAATGTTCTTTAAGAATTACTTTTCTAGCCCAGGAATTTAAATGTTAGTCTGTGTTTTACTTATCTTTTTATATTTCAGTCTGTCATGTTAATTAATACTATAAAATTACAGTAATATAAAAAGAAATGTGAGTCAAATGATCTGTTAAAATTCTGATGCTCAGAGAGATCAAAGAAAAAAAGGTAAAGATATTCCCCTTTCTTTAAATAAGGGGAGGAGAGTGTGCAAGTCATAATTGTGCTGTATGTTACATTTATTGCTACTTACAGTTTAGTTGGAATATAACACAGTCTCCTCTTGCTTTAGGGCCTAATTGCCTTTTAAAATGCTTGTGCCAAATTCTCATAGGGTGTAAACTGGAATAATTCCAACAGACCTAAAGCAGTTGGAATGAAATCAGTGTGTATTTGATCTTGAACTGGCTTTGATGAAATAGATCACAGATTTTTGTCAGTTAAGAATATGGTTCAAAACATATTGTTTCCTTCTCCACTTATGAAAGGCACAGACTCTTTCTGCATCTGGCATGGTTGCGATCCAAACACTGCTAAAGACAACTGATCTCCTCCTTTGTGAAGCTGTCCCTAGCAGTGCTGACAACAAGTGAGTCCTTCTCCTGAACAGATTTCCAAGTACCTGCCTTCCACAGTTGCAGCAAGGACAACTCTCAGGAGGGACTCCAGCATCAGCTAGGACATCCCACATAGATTCCCAGCAGTGGATCCCATGGATACAATCATTAAGAGGCACTACTTCCGTGTTGAAGAATGTTGTCACCAAATCACAACTCTCAGAACGATCTTAAAATTGCTAAAATTTCTTTCTCAGTATTTAAATGTTACAGCAACACGGAGCAATAAATGGTAGATCATATACATAATATTTTCTAGGCTGGGTCTCCCAAGTGTCATTCACACTTCTGATGCTGGTTTTGGTTCTATCCCAGTAGTGTCACTATCATCAAAAAAGGCAGGAAATAATAATCATTAACAGCAGGAACTGGCTGAAGTGTACTGCAACACCACACAGTATGATCAAAATGAAAATAATGAAAAATGTGTTAACTGTTTAGTCATTTCAGTGTGATAGGCAAAGAACACAAATTGTGTATATCCAGCTATTGAGATTGCTGCTATTTTCTGAGTGGTTCAATGAGGCAACAGCAATGAATTACTAGAGGAATTATGGCTACTCCTCTTTAGAAATTAAAAAAAAACAACTTAGAGGGAAGAAATTGGTTCTACCGTGCTTGAGAATCTATTAGACATAAATGTGATGTGGTCTGAATTCCTTATCCATCATCCTAAGCAAGTAAAAAAAATTGACCCATGTAGGCACCAAAAGTTCTCACTGCACTGAAATTAAGCAGTCTACAAACAGGCTGAACTTCCACTGACAAAAAAAAAAGAAATTATTTCTGCATACTTGCTACTGCAGTACAAACAGAATGTGTAAGACTTAAATTAAAATCCTGCCTCAGGATCTACAGATCCTGAAGCACGCTTCACCCTACTTTAATTAAGTGTAATGTCACTATCTGTATTGATCGCAAAACACAAAAAGCACTTCCAATGACTTTTTGATGTTCTAAACTAGTTCCTAATGAATATTGATGGATAATAAATTACAAGTACCAGAAAGCATTTGTAAGCTACAAGCCAAACCCAAACTTCAACAGACACTCAATAAGAGTAACACAGAAGCACTGACAAGGTTTCCTGGATATCAAGCTTAAACATTTATTGCTTCTGCTTGCAAGCATATCTGAATGTTTTCAGTTTTCTTTTATCTTTTTCCTACCCAGCGATCTCTCCTTCTTCCCCTCTACCCCACAGATGCACAGCAGTTCCAGTGTCAAGGTTGCTCCGTGCAATTTGCATTAACATTTCCAGAATAATTATCTGTCATCACAAGCTATTCAACAAGCAATGCAAGCAGCTCTGATTTAGTAAGGCATTTGCTCTTTTGCTCTGTTGTTTTTCTCTCCCTCTTTTTTTTTTTTTTTTTTTTTTTTTTTTTTTTTTTTTTTTTTTTTTTTTTTTTTCTGTTCCTCATCTTGTTATTCTTGATAAGATGGCAAAAAGGGCAGTTTGGAGGATGTCAGGCTGACACATCCACATGGGCGAGTTCTTTGTTGTTACTCGCTTTGGTGGCATCAAAGGGACAGCATTAAAGGGAGCGAGGGTTCCAGAACACCAGGGCCCTCATTTTGTGGATATAAAGGTTACAAGTTGTTAGCTCATACAGTAGGAATCTTCTGTGCTTGGGTTTGTTCTTTTCTAGCAAACCTAAACTGTGCATGCAAAAACTAGGGGAGAAAACTGTTGTTGTTGTTTCCAACTGATTAACTAGGTAAACACCTTCTTAGTGTTTTTACCAACATATTCCAAGACAACTGGTGCACTTCCCTCTGTCAGGACTTTGAGTGCAGTCCTGTATTAAAGCAAAGTTGGGAAACTACAGTACTCAGCTATCAACAAAATCTGTCTTGCAGCAACAGAATTTACAGCGTGCCCTGGGCCATTTGCTGGGCTGGTGACAGATACTTCTCGCTGACACACACCACATACTGAACACAGTGACACAGCCTGATCCACATGGATGCACACATGAAGGGAAGAAACTAAACTTGCAATTTATACAAAGAAGCTGAATTCACAACTTAGGTGTTAGATTGTGCACTACTCTGAAATTATCTAGGGGATCACAAGTCATTTAGAAGTGACAGTTCTTGAAACTTTAGCCAATGGAGGTGACACAAACCAATTTCTACCAGGACTAGCTCTGCTACACTCTGCTGTGCAAGAACTGTAAAACTGGTATTGAAGTGAAAATTAAACATGTGGACAGTTTGAGACCACTAGATGATACTCTATTTTTTTTTTTAGTTCTGCATGTCAGCTATCAGTGTTTTATTCTTGCCTTAGAGATTTTTGAATTTATGCATATTAACCTTTAAGAAATATTGTAGTATTTAATGATAATGTTCCAAGATTGTAGAATTAAATTACGTGATTCCTCCTTTTTCTCAAAACAGGTTTGGACTATAGCTGCAGAACTTTCATGTTTTCTACCAGCTTATGGTATAGTTAAACGTACAGAATCTGTTCTCAATGCTAGTCACAATATGCCTACACCAGTACAAGAAAAAGACTACAGGACCCAAGAGCAAATGCTCTCAGTTTTCAAAAAATGTACATTACCAGAGCTCTCAGTCCAACAACTCAGAGTCAGTGGGGAAAAGAACACCTAATTCCCATTAACCCTTTGAAAACCTCTTTGCAGAGAGAAAGAGACAACAGAGGGAGAAGTAAAAAGAAAAAAAACCCAACAGCTCATAATGGATTATGCCTGGTAATTTAAGACTTCATTTTCACATATACAGTAGCTTCTTGACCACTTTTGGTGTGCAAAGGGATTTCCACACAAATCATGGTAAGAGTCCCATAATACATCTCTTATGTATCGTCTCTGCAATTTTGCACTCCTGTATTACAGTAAATTGTACTTTTAAAGGCACTTTTGCCTGAGAGACCACTATAATAATGCCAAGATCAATCTAAAAAACTTTGTAGATATATTTGTTTGATTTTAAGATAATTTTAAAATAATGCATTTGTCAGAAAATATTCTTGTGCTAGTATGTAGTTTGCAAATAATTTGGGGTGACTTCACTGCTTCATTTTGTAGAAAAGAGATTATTTGGGACTGTCCTGCTCTGTAGTAACGTAACTGCAATACAGCAACCTTTGTTGCTGTTTTACTAAAACACCAAATTTAAGTTGGTGAAAAATAGCAATTTACTAAATATCACTTGAAGCTTCGCTTATCTGTGGAATGTTCCTGTGCTTAAATTAAAATGAAAGTCTTATATATGTGCGTGTGTGGGTGTCTGTGCATATATTCATGCATATATATGGATATGTGGATATATATCTAGTTGGAGAGATTTTGTAGGTAAGTCTGACTCAAATAGTTTAAAATTATTATTGGCTTTCTTCCTCATATTTCATTGAGACATTAATTTATAAAATAAAATAGTTTCAGGCACTGCTTTGAAGTGTAACAAATCACTAAGTGTTAGGTCTGCACTCAGATGTAGTTGCCTCTAAAACAACTAAAAGAGTCCCACCCTTTAGATTTTTTAAAAAACTTTTTTCCGTGCATTACTCTAATTCGCTGCTCTATTAGAACAGGCATTCTACACATCCTGTATAATGATACATGTCTAGAAATAATCCACATGAGAGTGAGTTGGATTTGGTCAGACTGATAAATATCTGCAGTTATTTTGAATTTGTAATGAAGAATTTGACTTAATAGTGCTGTACAAGTTCATGCAGAGCAACTTGCTGATAATCAAGCAGCTGAAGCATACTTCTTTCTTAGTGGGAGTTCTGTCATATATCATTTAAGAGAAAATTAAATCTGAAAGGCCCATAATTTTCACAAATAAAATATTTTGCTCAAAATTAATTTTTTTCAGAGTTAGAAAGTCTCAAGTACCTCAGTGTTTTCCTAAATTTTCAGAGGAACATGCACCTCAAAAACACTTTCAATATATTATACTTCAGTGATCATAGTCTTCGATTAAGAATAAGTACCAGTCATGATCATCAGGTTTGCTGCATGTAGAAGTGTCTAACCTTTGCTGTAAAAGTGGATCAGATTCAGCCTGGAAAGTCACAACTGGCTAAACAGACGTGTCTTATACATCACTGCTTTGGAATCAAAACAATTAGTTTAACTGTTTTAACAAAACCTCAGTTCTTTCAGGGTAATCACTTAATAGGATTGCCAAACTAGGCATTGAGGATGTAACATCTAAGCTAAAATTCAGCGGTTCAGTCATGAGCTGTTACCAGATGTTTGAACCAGATCTCTAATAAAGGGATCTTTAAGCAAGACTTAGAGTAAGGCTTTTTTCAACACCAGAAAAACCCTAAAAGCTGCATTTCAGGCTCCTGCTGTTGTGTACTTCAAAGATCAGCTAGACATTTCTAAGATGGATTTTAATTTTATAAAACATTGCTTTAGTAAAGATCTCATAAAAATCTTACTTTAACAATGTCTGACTGATGGGTTAAGTTATGTTTATCAAGAGTACCTTTTAAAAAAGCCACACAAACAAAACACAGATTTCTCAGGTAAACTAGAAAAAAAAATCATGTGGCAATGCCTGGATGGGAAAAATAGTTTTCATAGGTATAATCACTGCTCAAAAAATTAATATAGGGGAGCATGAGAAATACAATGGCTGTTCTCCCCTATTTCAAAACTGAATAAAATAAAAAATTCCCTTTCCATTGTCTATACCTTTTTCTATATAATACTAGGCTGAATTGCATTGCATGCCTCTGACCACCAATCTCTCAGCACAATGAGAAATTGTCTCACATCTTCCAAGGCTTCAGCTTTATAAGCTTATTTTAAAAGTGAATAAAAACTAGAAGGATTCCATGAAACAGCATTAAATTAATGAGAAATAGAAGCAATAGGCTACTGTGAAACAAAAGGAAGAGTTGACTATGTATATGTAGAACAAAAGATAGTGAAAAAATAAATACCTTGATGGTACTACCAGCAATGAAAGACTGGAATTACTTAATTTGGAGCAGAGGATTGTAAGGATAAAGGTTTAATATTTCCAGTGAAAAAGGTAGGCCCAGCACAAGAAGAAGGCAAGAACACATCCAAAGGTCGTGATCAGGAAGATGACACACACCACAGAACAGTATCTCAGGCAGTGACTTAAGTATTACAATTTGGGCCATTTAGCTGCCCAGGGAGCACCGTCTCTGGAGGTGTCTAAAGAAGTACTGCATGTGGCACTCAGTGTCATGGTCTGGTTGATAAAGTGGTGATAAGGTTATAGGTTGGACTTTATGATCTCAAAGGTCTTTTCCTGTTGCCTTCAGTTTTTTAGCTCGTAAATGTTTGGACTTTGCAGTCTTGTTTTCTCACGCAGCTTCACATAAACAACGTATATTTTTAAAGATGTTTTTCATATTTCTCCTCTGGGAGGAGAATGTAATTGATGGCGGTGTTCACTATCTAGGTCAAAGAGATGGCAACCTGATTGACCAATCTCTTGGTCTCTGTACAAACTGTATATAAGGATTGGAGTCAGATTTAAAATTTAGAATGAAGAAGAAAATAAAATAAAGTATCATTAGCTTTCCCTTCACCTGCTGCTGCCTGCCTCGTTCCTTCTGCGGGTCAAATCCTGCTACATTTTCCAACCCCACTGATTCTGTGATTCTGTGATCTAATCATAAAATGAAAGAGTGAAGGTAACTTGGCTGTATTAGAATTTCCTTCCAGGAAAAGCTCAAACTTTTGTTTAAATTCTTTCGTCTCTCCTGGCTGGAGAGCAATTGGGGTGGCAGGTTTTAGTAGGGTTATTACAATTGAGACGAGATTGGACAAGCAAATATGAACATGATGAAGAACTTCACAAGCAGGGCTTTGAGGCATGATTCACTCCATATGCACTTAATATTGTTAACACTTGATGTGTGACATCCTTCAGTGTTATGTTCCTGTTTGTTACATTATTTGAAAGCTGCACTAATGGCAAGACAGATATTGAGAACCAAAGATAAGGAGTAAGTAAAGGAAGAGAGAAAGAATAAAATGGAATAAAGCTTTCCAACCAGAAGTGCTGAGAGTAATAAAAATAAGACAGGAAAGGAAAACCTGCTTGCAAATGGGGTATTGTCCAAAGTTAGCATACAAAATGGTTTCTTTTTTTTTTTTTTGGTTTGGGGGTTTGTTTTTTTGTTGTTGTTGTTGTGGGGTTTTTTGGTGGGTTTTGTTGTTGTTGGGTTTTGTTTTGGTTTTTTTTTTTGGTAGATGCTGACTAGAACGACCAGGTGGCAAAATTCAATTGAGCATTAGCAAGGACACTGAAAGTTGTCAGTGCAATGCCTACCTAAATTGCAGAGGAGTGTACACATTTCAGCTTAAAACAGACCATATCTTTGCAAGAAGGGTAGCACCATGACTTTGCATGTCTTACACGGATTTTATGGCATGTTATCAGCTAAACATGCTAAAAAAAAAAAAAAAAAAAGCAGGTTTTCAGTTCTAAAAACTTAAAAGTCACATTTCATAAAAGGCTTTTAATCAATACTTAGAGGTACTCATGCAAATACAGGCACCAGCTTTTTTCCACAAGATCTACAGTGCATCACTTACAGACCCTCCATCACTCCCCAGAAACCTACATTTTCTTTTAAGCCTGGGCCATTATAACTAGAGTCACTGTGAAATCCAGGTCTCATGAATGCACAATACTTTTCACTTTTGGTTAGTCACCATCACTTCAAGCCAACATTCCTCTTTTGATGTTGTGCTTGATCAGCTAGTTTTCGCAATGCACTTTTTCCCCACGGGGAATGTAGTAGATAGCATAAGTAAGCTTTTTGCAGGATTCTGCACTCTGCAGTCAGCCTTCAGGGATGCTAAGTTTAAGAGTAAGGAAACAGTAATTAAAAGTGATTAGGACAAGAAGCCTCCATATTATGGAATGTGGACTCAATTGTCCTTGACACTGGCAGAACAAGGCAGCAGGTTTTGGTTTTGATTACAGTTTTACTTGGGATTTTAATAAACATGAGCCAGTATTCAAACTTTCAATATCCTGCTGCTTAACTATTTCCAAAAAGCAATCCAGCTCTTTTAAACAGTCCTTGTTTAAAAATTTTAATTTGTTTGGCTCTGTCTCTGCTTAGAGAAGTTGTAGCCTCATGGTAACTCTTTTATAAGTTCATTTCCAGAATCACAAGCAAATGTTTTTTTTTTCAACTAAGTGTTTCCGTATGTGCCAAAAGTGTCAGGCTGACAGCTTTCCTGCACCGTTTTATCTGGTTCCCACAGTAAGTATGAGAGACAAACACAGGAATGTGTCCAGTGCTGACTATGCCCATCAAGGATACAATGATACTTACAGCTCTTCCAGGAAGCGGAGATTGTGCACTGGGTTTGAGGGCAGCTTAGTAATGTTGTTCATACTGAGATCACTGTAGGGGAAAACAGACAAAGACTTAATATGGCATGCCACAACTGTGGCATCCAGCTGTTCATTCCACACATTTTTAAGTACTACATTAATAAAATTAGTTCCTCTGCCAGAATTGATGAATCATTATCTACTTAGCACATTAAACATTCCTTTTTCGTATGAACACAGATTTGTCAAACCAATACAGGCTGTAGCATGTTCCTCATTTCCAGAGATTTTGGAATGTTTTATCACACTCTATAAATCAGCTGGAACACTAAACAACACTTCTAGTCGACATAATTTTAATAAACCACTGTACCGTATTAAAATTTACTTGGAGTAATAAAGGAAAATTACTATGATTGTTGTTGTCGTAGCACTGTAGTACACTTGGTTTACTAAAGTAGACAGGCAAAAGCAAACACATACAAAGTACCTGCATCATCCTTAAAATTTCATGAATATGGAACCACTTTGCTTTTGCCATACAGCCTGTTGCATGGTCAGATTGATGTGCCTTTACTCACATAGGCTCATGAGGTGTCCCCACCCAACCTGACTTACAGAAATTACATATTTTCAAATAATAAACATTCCCTTTTTGAGTGGTCTTTTGTTACAGGTACTCAAACTGCATTAAATAAGTGAAATGAACCATAAAACAAGGGTGTAATGTGATCCTGCTCTGTAACACACTTCCTGGTGGGGTTCCATGGTAGTTCCTGGTACAGGAAACTACCACCAATATCAGCTCTGTCAGAGCTCATTCAAGCTATGTTTTAGACTAAATTTCATATAATACCCTTTTATTCTTAACTTGCCCTTTCATTGTTTTCCACTGTCTTCCCCATGCCCTACAGTATCATTATAATTGCTTTCTATTGAGCACCAAGACTATAAACAAATTGCATAATAATATTCTGTGTCGAAGACACAACTTACACAACTGTATCAAAATTTCTGTAGATTCTTATAATAAAATTAGGAGTGATCTGCATATTTTATACAAGCATTATACAGTAATTTAAAACTCCCCACTATTTAAACATATGTATGCATTTGTAGCAGTGCTTATAGTTTCCAGCTACTTTGCGTACTATTTAGATAACTTTATTTCTTCCAGCTGTTGAGAGCTTATAAGGTAAGTAAGTTATCTGTACTTTGGTGGGTAGGCATCCTATTCCTACGCCGTCTAGTTCTTATTATTCACAGTCTGTTTCACATTACAGAATATACGCTTTTAGTCAGCATAATTAATTTAGATGTTTGATCTTTTTGGTGAATTTTAAAATGTATAATTTAAAAACATACTTCACATAGAGATTTTGAAATAAAGGAAATGTGTTAATACTTTGCAACAATTATCAAATCACTGTTCAGTAAGGTTTCTGCATTCACTTCAAAATCAAAGTATAATTTTAGAAATGTGTACTTATTAAATTAATTTTTTACTCTAACACTTTATCACCTAATTCTTTCATACTGTTTAGCAGGTTATTGGCCTTTCACTTTGATAAAGGCTCAAAGAATTTATTCTGGCAAAGGAACAAAAACATGGATTTATTTGACAAATGAAAAACTCATCCAGGTAGTGAATTATATACTACTGAATAGTAAGATAAACCAAATATTTTAACAAGATCGTTTTGACTATGATATTTTTGACACGTCTTAATGGGCTTTTGAAAACATGCCAAATCACATTTTAGACTTAAAAAGCCAGCCCTGGTGGAAGATAGGAATGATTCATCTTCAGATACACACATATTTATGGCATTCTACAAACCCAGCATTAACCAGTGCTCTGTCTGACGAGACAAACCTGAAGTCTGCTTTTCTAGAATATTAATTTCTGTTACTAGTAGGCAGTACTTGTCTGCTTGTATCACCCACAGGACCCCATGATGAACCAGTCAGAGGCAGTCTACTGACCAGACCCTAATATCTTAAGAGGATTAGAACAAGAGAAGGTGGCTTTCATTATGTGCTTTGATGCCCAAGGAGAAAATCAACAATAAGCGCATTTTCCTTAATAACATCTTTAGACCCCAGAAGTGGATTTGCCAACAGTGAACTGCTATGTCCTAGTCTCCTTTTTGGACTCCACTCATGTGGTAAAGTATGTGTACCACATCATATGACAGAGGAGAACTTCTCCTTTTTCCCAGTGTACGCCCCAGCAATTTCTAACTCTTTTTAAACCTAGTAGTTAAATAATTTTCTTCTGTTAGACTGGTTACTTTTTTTCCCACATGATTCTTTTCTTGGAACATAACATACAAAGGTGTTTTTGTGCAACTGAACTACTAAACATTACCTATGTGTATTTCACAGAAACATGGAATTGTTTGGGTTGGAAAAGACCCTTCAGATCACCCAGTCCAATCGTTAACCCAGCACTAAACCACGTCACTAAGTGCCACATCTAGGCATCTTTTAAATACTTCAAGGGATGGTGGAGGTAACAGAAATTATTCCCCAAGCTTGCTCAACAATCTCCTTTAAAATTAGCTTTTAACATACCAGCAACTAATATACAGGACACTACAGTCTATGTTGGCAATATGCGATTCTTGTAGCTGTAAGAGTTTAAGAATGTAAGGCAGACTGTGGTAGTGAGAGGTAATATTTGATGAGGCTAGTTGATACAGTTGGAAAAACTGAGAAACTTTCAGGCACAGAAATCAAAACCCTCTACTTCTTCCAGCTATACCAGCTGGCTAAATGGTATTAACCATTTAACCAGGTGACGTTATTTCTCCCTAAAAAACACACATCCCTTATACTGCAAAACAGATCATCTGCGCTCACAGTTTTTAGATTCAGAATATTCTTTTGTTTCAGAATTATCATGGATGCATTTAATCAAATTTTTGTTCACTGGAATGACTAAGGGAAAGAAGAGCCATGGCCCAAAGTTACTTCAGGGGGGATGTTCAGAGAGGTGAGACAAACAAAAAGAGTTAATGCAGTGTAATCAGTCACTAGGTCTTGTGTGAGCAATACTGCAAAATTTGGGCTTCTGAACAGAAATTCCTCACAGTGCTCTAGAGACAAATAAAGGAGGTTCTCAGCATTTTGGTTTGCTAGCATTTTGGACCATCCCGCCAAAAAGACATGGCTGGGATGAGATTTACAGCCATTAGCTACATCAAGCATAGCTAACAGCCAGAAACAGCTGGGTGGTAAACTCTAGGGTTACATATTATTACTATGAAAACCAATAACAGTTGCAGTGGGTATGTCTTATGTCCTGCATATATGATGATTTTTTTCCTTCAAATGCGTTTTCTGATTTCTCCTTTCAGTGCTGGCCTTAAAAATTAGCAGTTTGCTCTCTCTAGGAAAGAGAAGGAGGTGAAAGCTGGCTTGCACATCAGCATTTGCAATGTAATGCTTAAAAATATTAAAATCAAGGTACTGGAACTCTAACTGTCCTCAGTTGAACGGTTCTGATTCTGTGTCAAATCTTGGTAGACTCTTACAAACTACAGTGATGAAAAATTTACAATTATTTGAATACTGAAAACCTTTAAATAACTCCGTGTAACAGAACTACTCCCATCTCGCAGCATCACAGCACGTACAAACGCCACTGATGGCAGTAGGTGCAATATGAGTATACCCTAAGTTTAAAAAAGCTCTGAATAGAGACAGCCATAGTCCCACATCTGCCTCAGTGAAAACCACCATGAGCTGCCATTTCATACCAAAAAGGTCATATGTTATTTTGAACAGTGAGATGAACGCATTGCCCCTTCTCCCATCAGCACTCCTGCAGCCTGTTTCCAGTTGCTGACTACAAAAGCAACATACTAGCAAATGAAACTTTCATCTTTTCAAAAGATAAGAAGCTTTGCTTTAGTGACTGCATTGGCAACATAGCTCACTATAATGATATCTTAATTATACTCTGTGCCAATCAATCACCATGTAGTTTCTCTGATGACTTGTTAAAGGAATCCTACCTCTGATTAAATCTTCGAAGATCAGAAAATATTGAAAACTGCACCATGCATCTATCTGTTTTTTTCTGGGTGAGTAGACGAGCAAATTCTGAGCATTTGCAAAACAGCATCCAAGAAGGCAAATACAACAGGTCTTTGCTTCCCCCGGTTTTACTGGCCATGCATAAACACACTGAAAAAACATACACTTACCATCTTAAAAGTGAGTAGTTCACAATGAATTCCAGAAAGCCAGTAAAACAAGTTAAGTGAACTAGTTCTTAACATATAATAGATGAGTCTGCAGGCCACATTACTAACCTTTTATTAACTGTTATTACAAGAGATGTTTCAGTGATTATTCATCTTGGAAGATCAGTTTTTCACATTATATTTATGCCTTTTAAAGGAGAACAAAAGTATGCCCAGGGATACATGCAAAACTTCTACTAGGCTAAATGTCTATGATACTGAACGGTACAAACTTGTCTACCCATTCCAGGTCTAATACAATAATCCAATATTAAAGACAAATAATTTTGTAGTCTATTTTTAAACAGTTGCAACCTGTTTGATTTTTAAAAAATTATCAAGACTTATTATTAGGATTATTTTTGATTCTTCTAAGCTTGCCTTATCCAAGATGTAGTAACGATTCTTTTTATGGAAGTCTTTGAAAGATAAAGCACTCTCATAAAACACTGTCAATGGACCAAATGTAGTCCTGAGTTGTTACCAGCTGAGAACAGTTTCTAAACTAAGACAATTTCCCTATCTCATTTACAGCAGAATTTGACACTAGTTTACATGCAGCAACACAAAATAAAATAAGTGAATCCTATTTCTTCTCTTCCCTTGCTCTGCCTATCCTTTTTAACACAGCACTCTTGTTTCTAGTACTGGCAGAATATAGCTAGCATTAGCTCAACTTTACGATGGAAGAATACGTTGGCTATTAATGCCATCTACTAATGCAAATGCTTAATCCTTTATTGAAAATATCTTCATATGATACAGCTCCATGAAGGAGATAAATCTATTTGCCAATACCGTAGTAATAGAAGTTCCTGTATCTTACAAATAAATTGCTATAGATGTTTTCACTTGAGGGAATCAATAAATAAATAGAATAATAATTACCATCAATTTGCAGATAGGAAATTAAGACACCTAAAGGCTAAGTGACATGTTCACAGTCAAACAGACGTTTATACTACACAGAGGAAAATGACACTGATGATGAGTTGTCCAACATCATTTTCGTTAGATTACACTGTCCAATCATGGCATTTACACCAATTTACCAAAGTAAAATGCATAAGCTGTCAATAGACTAAGAATAAAAGAGCGTATTTTCATTTTAATGTTCCTAGATTACATTATCTTTCAAAGTCAACAGGAAAATTGCCAGTCATGTATTTGCATGTTTAATACACCCATGCAGAGCAGCACAGGGCAGAGTATGAGCATGCATAAATAAGCATTGTAAGTGTTTTCTGACAATTAAACCATAGCACTTCTTCTCGTAACTAGATTCAAACTTCATCTGTGATGCTTTGAAGGATCCTATAGTAAACTACGAATAAAATATGAATTTCCACTAAATGATTCCCATTTGAAGAGTACATCCTTGTATTTGGAAAAATCTTCAGGAAGAAGTAGAAGATTAGCAGGAAGAAACAGTAGAGACAGCCACTGTAGATAGACATTACACAGAGTAGGAAATCCCACTATCAGGGTATTCGAGGTAAATAAGAAATGGCAATAGCATGAATATTTCTACCCTTCACATATTGATAATGACAAATGCTATTATTAAGTATTTAAAAATTCGTTATCCTATGTAATATTACCTGCAATAGCAAATTAACAGCAACAGATCCCATGCCACAGGTTTACATGGAAGGGGTGTAAGGCTAAAAGAGGATCGCTTGTTACACATTTGTTACAGGAAATTTTTGTTACTTGACACTGAAGGTCACTCTTTGCAGAGACCCAACTCCTTTGTATTAGAACATGCCCTGCAAAAAGCAAATGATGTTGTGTGGTCACGTGAGAACAGACCCTGCAGTGAGCCTGTGTGCCTGCACATCTCACAGAGAGTTTTATGCCAGTAAATGGACAGTACTCCCTCTGTCCCTCTCATACCTCTCCTAGTCACACCAGTGGCAGTTGTTTCAGTCATTGCAAATTGTAAATTGATATATATGGTAAGGATCAATCACTTAGGGAGAGTTCAAAGGTGATCCAGTAAGGTCAGGAGGGCTCTGTCTACATCTCTTCTGTGCTGTTGTCTATTGGTCCATATAACACTGGATCTTGGCAAGCCAGGCTGATAGGTCACATCTGGATTCAACACAAAGTACCAAAATGCTTTGGCCAGACTTTTGCACTCCCAACACCTGTCACTGAGTTCCTCTGATGTCACAGACAGCAAAATTTGGCTTATTACTGCAGAAGCTCTGTAACAGAGTGATTTTAAACACTATGCATTATTCCTGAACATAAGCAATTCTGCCATATAAACAACCATCAAAGTCTTATTTATATCTGGACTGCAGAACATTTGTAAAGCAAACAGTATGTGCATGATTAATCTTTTCAGGAAACAATTTTGCCATTCAGTTTATCCAAGACTCCAGCAGAGGGAGCAGGTCAGAGCAAACAATTAGGGTCAAAAAAAGTAAGTAAAGATCAAAGATCAGATCAAACACACCCAGTGCTGAATTAAGCTGACAAGTATCTGACATATCATTTTAGGTAAAAAGATTCTGGCTCTCTGCCTTTTTTTTTTTTTTAAATATCAAATGCATGATGCACACTAGATGAAATTAACCATTTCCTTTCAAAGATGATTCATGGCTGTTCATTTGAGACTGAAGACTCAGTTTGCTAAGGAATAATTACCAATGTAAGTTAGAAAAACATTCCAACATGTCAATCATTTGCTGTACTTAGCTCACATACTGAAGAACTTAACTAACTAAAAGAGTAATTTAGAATACAGAAGCCAGCAGAGGCAGTTAAAAGAGGACTGAATGGAATTCTTCTTCTGCCCATGCTCACAGATTGTATTAGTACATTTTTACTTTGTGAGCTACTGCTTGTTTCTGCCGCACTAGTTCAAACATTGTATGAGTGCTGCATACATGATTAATCTTGTTCAAATACTGAAACAATATACAACAGGAAAATAATATCAGTTTTTATTGTAATTTATGAAGACAACTACCAGCATGTTTATTGTGTTTTTCATTACTTGCTTGTTTATCAAGTACTGTTTATCTTATTTTGATGAAGAACAGCACAGTTAAATTGACAAGAGATATTTATTAGATGTGACCAAGTCTAGGAAAAAGAAACCCTTCGTTTCAGAATATTTTATGCCACTCCAGATGTTGCTTATTTTTACAACTATTTGCTATATAAATGCCAAAAATACCTTTTTTCTTAATTTTTTTTTTTCTTCCTCCCCTGAATGGCTGGACACATTCATCCATTTTCAAAACTAGGGTTCCAATTTTCTTCTAATTCCCTGTCTATAATTTCATCCTTCTGGTTTCAATGAGGCTGTTTCTTAGTTACGGTTATTTATATGAGAGGAGAACATGTATGAAAATCACAGCATAATTTTTTTATTGACATGCTACACCTTGTCTACAGCAGAAACTAATTCAAAATATACATAAACAAAGATTCAAAATATAACCCTAAAGTTATAAAGTGCAAATTTCTAAATAAACTATTATGGCTCACCAGCAGTGAATTGGTCTGAATACGTAACCATAAATTATGTACAGCACAGATTATATGTTACACAAACCAATTCTAAAACTCATCTTCACCAAAATACCCAAGATTACTTCTGTGAGGCTGTTAAGGGTGAAACTTAATCATGATTAGCCTGATTTCATTCATAACAAGATACAGTGTAAGTAATTTATTTTGTGCATCTTAATTTGCCCTCAACTCAATTCCACAGCATGGATTTGAAGAATTTAAACCCAAACAGCTTTGAGAGCATCCACTATAATCACATTTCAACAGTGATGGTGTAAGCATGAGTATCTGGAGATCTGTGCACAACAGACTCATACTCAGGGCAGGAAATCCATCTCTTACATTGCACAGTGCAAAGGTCCGCAAGGTACAGATGAGTGAGCTGGGTCCAGAGCTGGAAGATACATTACCACGTTAGGTACCCTCAGAGAGACTAATTATCCCAGGTACAGCAGGATGATGCTATGACTGTTCCAATTTCACAACACAGGATCTCTGCACAATGCCACTTTGTGTGACATAATGTAGCAGGTGTTGTGAATATATACACTGGGTATTCCCAAAATAGTTCACTGCAAAATACACGTACTCTGGGTGAAATTCTGGTTTGGTAAAGGAAATGGCAAAAATAAAAGTCAGCAGAAACAAGAGTCCATGCCTTTGATCTCAACTGACCTTTTTTTTTTTTTTTTTTTTTTGTCAGATAATTTAGCAGTAGAATGCTGGTAAGTTTCTTCACTACTCTTATCCTATAAGTTTCCATTTTCCTATGCATTGGTGCTGAATCATAGACTCAGAATCATAGAACTGTTTAGGCCCAAAAACACCATTAATATTATCACGTCCAATAATTTTAGCAGAGCATTGTCATGTCTGCTTTTATTACCATTTAGTTGTACCTTGTGTCGTTGAACAATAATTGAAGAGTTTCAGCAATGAAAATGATGCTGTGCTGCATTACACCTACTAGAGTTCTACTCTGAAGTACTAATTTGATAATTTTTGGGCTGTTGCTTAGCTGAAATAATTATTTACAGAATCATCTCTTTATTGTGTGGACAATCCAATGGATGTCATATTATAAACGCACTCAGTTTCATTCAATGTTGCTACCAAAAGAATTTCTCCTGATCTCTCCCCTTATCCAGAACTGCTCATTCCTTGTAAAGATCCTGTTTAACCAGAGTTGGCAACTGATCTGTATTTAAAAAATATCTAGCAGGAAAAAAAATTGGAATTTAATTGAAATCTGTTCCCTGAATTGGTTCACCACCCTGGTGTTTGTAAGCCCAAATACAGAGGAGAAACATAAGAAAGGTGAAGCAGAACTGGCTCATTTCAGTTGGCAGTTTTGGCTTGGACTAATGCAGGCTGATCCTATACCTAGGATGTAAATATTGTAAACATTCCTCAGATATAGGAAGTTGCGGATTTTTTTTTTTCTTAATATGCTCATCTTCCCTTTATGTCTGACAGAGTTTGTTTGCTGAAATACAATAGGCCTCCATATCTGCCAGCTCCTGGCTGGCTGACAGCCTCTTCCAACACTTCCTACAAAGCTCAGAGGAATGACAAAGCTGTCAGATCTTTCTCTGACTGGTTGAACATCCAAATTTCTGCAACAGTAAGTGCCAAGAAATATGTAGCTTGATTCTCACAAAGATAATGCACTTAAAAACACTGTATTTCTCCATCAGGAAATTATTTATTTTTTCTTAAGTAATCAAAATTCACTTTCATCATGAGATACCTTCACATGGACTGGTACAGAACAGTCGTAATATACATAAATACCAGGTTCCTAATCTTATACTGACACCACTTGTATCCAGTCTCCACACATTTTCTTTGCCTGTGACTGATCAGCTGCCCTTCAGATAGGCAGACTACTGACATACCTGAGCCAGCTTTAAACAATGCAGGTCAAGGAGCAGGGTTAAGATGTTCTAAGTCACCCTACCAAGAAGAAACCACCACTAGAGATACTTCATGTGTTGTACTGGGCTGGCACACATTTTTCATATGCTTGTACCAGCATAACCATACTAAAAAGAGCCACAATCTTTCTAGTATAAAAATGTGCCCTCTTTAGAGAACTTATTTCCTTTTACAATTTAAATTAGTGGGACCAGAGCTTTACAATTAATATGTGGAGGCAAAATACTTCAGAACTATTTCTACTGAGCTCAGCTGGGCTGTTCAGAGGATAAGCCAATGTTTAGTAGGAGCAGAGGCAGCACTCTGATCCAGAAAAAATGATTCCTGTTTCCTTCCTTTTATTCACAGAGTTTACATAGTCCACTGTATGGCAACCCCATTTTGAGGGCAATGACCCACACTTCTTGTGATTGTTATGATGATCAACAGAAAAACTCTTCAGGGCAAGCAATTAACTGGTGCTGTTCAGCCAAATCCTCTGCCCTGTCTCTGATTCAGGCTTCAAATATGAGTTTTAGATCTTCCTGGAGACAATACTGAACAATATCACAAAACATCAGTAGTCAAAACAAACCTTTACCAAATGTAAACTGTTGCTGCCAACTGTATTGCACCTGTATGCATACGTGAAATAGTGTGTCCTTATACTGCACCTGTCTGGTCTGCCTATTTTGCTCACAAAATGAACTTTCCAAGATCTCTTTTTCTGTTCCAAATGCTATAAAAATGCTGGAAACCATCAGTTGCCCTGTTATTTACAAGTCTTAAAACCTCTAATACAGCAAGTCAATGTCAGCACTAGAACAAAGCCTGGAGGTAAACACCTGGCTCCACTGATGCTGGTAGCAAAACTCCCAGTGACTCCCATGGATGGAAGGCATATCCCAGGCCTATGAGTTCCTAATGCCAGGTTCTACCCAATAAGGTAGTATTTAATGATTGTGGAAATTATGCAACAGCACACTGGCTGGCCTGAAATAGTGCATGTAGTACCTAAAAGGTTCACAGGGAAATTTTCTATGTATTTTTTTAACCATTTTATAATTTCTAAAATCTGTTGAGTTAAAGGCAAAATGTCATGTGAGTCACTAAGGAGTGGAAAGTGTGACATTTTCTCCTGTTACAGCCTTTCTTTGTTTTCTGTTTGGTTGTCCTGCCTGATCTAAACTTTTTGGTACTTTTCATTCCTGGTGTTTTTTCAAAGTGATGAGCTGATTCTGCTAACTTTTCCTTTCTCATCCTCTCTTTTTGATAGTCTTTGCTCAATTTTTCTTTAACATCCATCTCAGGTTTCCAATCAGCTCCATCAGAAAACCAGGATTACTCAGAATAATGTACATTGTGATGGAGTGAGAGACTGAAATATTAATGGTTAAAGGATCAAACAATTAGCCATTTGCAAAAAGCAGTGGGTGTTTTGCTGACAATGTGCAAGGTAACTGCCCAGGTGCAGCGGGTGTGAGCACCAGAGGATGACCACCACAGATCAACCTTTATTTAGCAAGAAGCTGAGATTTGAGGTAAGGGAAGAGGCTGATAAGCAGCAGACCCTGGGAGGTGGGCTAGTGCTTTTTATCCTGTCCTCTCTTATGTAACTGGCTCAGTTATAAAACTTCCCTCTGGGGGACATACACACATAGGTCTGAAGGTATTCATCTCTTCTGATGGGACATAATTGGGTCAACTACTCTAATGAGAGGCAATTGTCATGTCTTAGGTGTCATAAAGCATCAAAGACCCCCAAAGCACCCCCAGAGCAATTTCTAGGTCCTTCCACCAGAAGACTGCACATGATCCACAGTGTTGCACCTGACAGCGTAAAATTTGGGACCCCACCCCCAGAGGTAGCTGGGCATTCCCACTTGAACCTCACCGTATCTTAAGCCACTGAACTTCGTGTTTCATGGGCTTCCTCCACCCCTGGCAGACCAAGAGTGTGACCATCACTTGGATCAGCAGACATCTAAATTGCAACAGTCAAGTTTCATTGCTGGATCAATGGGTGGTAATATCTTTCTACTCTTAGCCTTTCTTTCTCTATTTCTTCTTCCAACTTCTCAAAATATACTGTAAGAAAAAATTCCAGTCAATGCCTTGAAAGTGCCTCTGTATGTCTGGATTAGCTGAAGTAGCCTAAAGTTTATTTAAAATTTGCCAAGTACTTTATTCTACCTTAATATTCTAAAGTTTGCATGTAAAAATCTGGTACTGAAAGTCCTGAGAACTTTGTTTTCCCCTGTGCATCACCTAGAACGAATCTAACAACATTCCCCTTAACCTGTGGAGAGGAGTGGGGTGTAACAGATGGCTCTTTCCAGGTGAAGATTCACCATCCTTCTTTAAGAACTAGAAGCCTTAGACAGTCTGGGAGTTCTATAGGCTTCATTTGCTTTGCAATGAACAAGAAGCACAGATGAACACCACAACACCCAACTGCTACAGGACACTGGCTTCTTATGACCACTAGTCACCTCACACAGGACACTACCTCCCACATGCTGTTACTGCTGCTCTCCCTCCCCAGATGGTGGCAAAATGGATGCTGGCATGAAAATGGAGAAGATAGAAATGAAATATGGGACAGGAGTAAAGTCAAAGCACTCACTAAGCAGAAGTAGGTCTTCTGCTGAGATGTGCCGTCCTATTTTCCACATTCTGCAGAATCCAGTCAGCCTTCCTTTCCCTTCATGAGGAGCTTGGAGTTGGTGTGATACACAATGATGCTCTTCTTCACACCACACACTGGGTATAAGGAGACTACAGCAGCCCATATCCTGGCTTTGTTCTCCTGTCCCATGTGGGGAGTGATGTGAAGATTAGAGGTGAAGGATGCGCCCTCAATGGCCTTGGCATTTGGATCTCAATTTTCACATACTTGTGACAGACTGGAAGACAGCACCACATGGTTTTACATGCATAAATATTGTTGCTATTAAAAGGAACACAGAGGGGATTTTGTGGGCATTTGTTCTGACTGAAAATCACAAATCTCTCAGGAACTTCATGAATAAAGTCCCAGTATATCCTTGCATAATCCACCAGGGATTCCAGAGATCCCTTTTTCCAGAACTGTGCAGCAGGTTCTGTCACTTTTTCATTTGCAAATTTTATTAAGCTCTCCAGAATTTTTATCTTGAATCCTGGTGATTTGAACATGGTCAAAAGCAAGGACTTCAAGCCATCCTGATCTTAAATTATAAACCCTTTAACTAAAGCATGCTCATCTAAGGTTCATCATCTTTTTTCCTGACTCAATCCCATAATGGATAATTTTTAATAAAAGCATATGGTTTGAAAATGAGTTTTTAAATAACCAAAGAAAAGAAATAACATAGAAACAGGTTTTCAAATGTCTGTGGAATAAAGGACATTATTTAAAAAAATTAAACTCGGGTGATTCATCTTGTCACATGTATAATGTATGAAGTTTCTTTTCTTTGAAAGCCACTTCTCTAGAAGGATATGATAGCATGGTTAACAAATGCTATAGGGCAAAGAGTCTTTCTTGGGCAATTTTTCAATTCACTAGAATTTTCAGACTCGTATTTCACCATTTCCAGCTCCCATATTAAAAATCTATTAGCAGAAAGCCCATTGAAAAACTGATCATGAGCACAAGAGACTTTTTCTGGAAACACTTCTATTCAGTTCTCATGCCTGAACAAAAGCAGATTGGCACATTCAGTTATATACAAACGCCTTTCAAAGGGGCCACCCCCCCTTTCCCATAGCCACGCGTTTCAGGGCTCTGTATGTTGAAGGAAGCCAGTGAAAGGTTTAAAGGGGTGGGGAGAGCAAGAGCTTCCACTGAGATCCTTCAAAGTCCTCGCTCCCTATAGTGGGTGGATTTCCCTCTAAATCCCTTTCAATAGCATACTGATGGCTTTGAAAGCTTAAATGGCATTTGTCAACCATCAGTAAATCTTGAAAACTGTTTCTGCAAATAGCCCAACTTCAAGACTCAGATTTTCTCATTAATCTGTACATAAGGCCACTGAAGACTTTTTCAGAGCCTAGATAATGCCTGGATTAAAAGGTCCATTCAGAAGGGAAAACTTTGGCATTCACCTTGTGTACATAGCCATTTCACCAGTGGTATTCATGGGTTGTTATTTCAACTCTGCATTTGTCCTGCAAACAAGACATTTTGCCACAAAGACTTGGCAGAGACATTCTTCAGTGAATTACTGAAACCTAGCCCCACTATTTGTCATGGTTTGTTATTTTTATCAAGTGTAATCAATTCAAATAGAAACCCTAGACTGACAGCTTTACAATTATGTTACTATTTTAAGACTGGAAGGTATGTTTCTTCTAATTCAACAAAGAAACTGATTAAAGCACAACCTGATTGCTTTATCTAATGAAACAGTCTAAAATTTCCTTTAATCAGATGTCAGAAGTTTTTTGTTTGTTTTATATTTAAAGTAGAGACAAGAAATTGATATTAATCCTTATTCAACAATCATAATTTATGGTATTTTATAAAAACTTTATATACTTAGAAGGTTTAATAATTTCTAACGTGACATACTGCTTTGTGTTTGTCTTTTAAGACAATACAGTTTTAACTTAACTTTCTCCAAATAAAGCTAATGGACAGGCTTTACACCCTCAAAACCAGGGCCCCTTACACACACACATTTTTTTAGGCTGTTCTTACATCCCAGGGACTTTTGCATTTTTTTTCTTTTTTTTTAATTTTTTTTTTTTCATTTTGCATTTTGTATCCAATAGCTTAAACCAGAGCCAAGGTATGAGGTACTTTGACAAACACAAGGCATTATTATTATTATTATTATTATTATTATTATTAATGTTATTTATATTATTAATAGTATTAATAGCATTATTACTGTTGTTATTGAAATAATATAATAACATGGTCAGAATGTTTAGGCACCACAGAAAAGAAGAAAAACAGAACAACATCACACATTGGGGATCCTAGACAAAGTTTGAGATGCCAGTGATGCAACGTTAGTTACATTTTCCAATATTAGAAGAAAAAGAAACCCTGTCAAATTTCCCCCAATCCAGAAAGATTTCATTGTTTGAACAAATTGACCTTTACACCATATTAGATAATTTACAGTGAATGTCAAGGACACATAGCCTGGGGATCAACAAAGTTCCCTTGACAACCCTCAACAGGGTACATAAAGATTGTCCTTTCCACTGTGCTTTTGAAAAGGAGAAACTTAGTCAAGTCCTTCCTTTCCTTCCTTTCCTTCCTTCCTTCTTCAGTTTCAGTCTACTGTAAGATAAAGGTCTAATTTATACCAATTTCCATGCCAAGTGCATAATTTACTAATAAAGTTTTGTAAGTTTTTGCAGACTCTCTGGCTTTTGTCATTCCTTTTCAGCCATGGGCACCTACAAATATTGAGTGCTCCCTTCTCCTCAGGGGTTGGGTGTCACAACATGCCACACTTCTTTTGCTATCTAAGGAAGAAACCTTGTAATTTAAACTTGAAAACTCTGTAGCTTAGGTACGGCATAACAGATCATCCACACTCAGCCCAAGTCACTGTAAACCTTATACGAAACCTGTCACAAATTGAAAAAGGTGTTTTCTGTGGACTCAATATTTTCTGAGCTTGAGAAGAGCTAGCTCTTCTCAAGGGAAACTTTTCAACAGTTTTTCCTAAAACAACCTTGTGTAAACAATATTCCTTTCCCATAACAACAGGTGTTGTTTGCTATTTCTGTTACTTAGCTAATGGGAGAGGTGTCAGTCCTATGGACCAATAATGTGCCTTCTTAGCACAGCATGTAATAAAAGGGCTGCATGAATTGTCAATAAAGCCTTCTGATTTCTACTGCCTTCTGACTGGAGTCAAGCATCTTTATTTCATGTCCTATCATGACAGTTTTCTACTCCAAATCTCCCCCTTCACACAGGTTACTGTGTTAACAATACTGCAATTCTCTATGTATCTTTAAGATTTCTAGGGCAACTATGCCATGGCTCTGGGCTGACTAAAAGTAAACTAAACTGCCAGATTGTTTTAGCCGTGGTTCATCACTTCTTGAGATCACTTGCTTGGCTCCCAACCAATGCTGTTCCCACAGTAGAGGATGCACTTCCTGTAGACTCCATATCATCTGTATCTCATGGAGACACTTCAGAAAACCTGGAATGTCTGAAATGGCATAAGGCAGGTATGGGTGAGCAACTAAATTAGAAGACAAAATGTATGTACTATATTTATCCTAATGATAGAACAAGGAAAGTAGATGAAGAAATCTGATTCCTAATCTGCACCAATACAAGATTTCTGACATCAGAAGTATACTGTAATGCCTGGTTGGTTTTGCGAGTTTTCTTTTAGTGAAAAAAACTAGTTTTCTTTATATGGAAAAGTGAGAAGCTGTCTTTACTTTTGTCAGTACATATTAAGACTTGCGATTTGATTGTTGGGCCTTCTTTTATAAAATATAAATAGCTAGATCTTCCTAGAAATACAGAAAACTAAGTAAGAAGGACTTAATAAAAACTGGTAAAACCTTAATGAAAGTGAATGCAATTTAGGCTGTAACAACAATTAAAACCCTTTTGAAATCTTTCATCTCTGTATATCATAATGTGTTTCCTGAAAGCAAAGCTTAGAGGGCCCAGTTTCATGTAGGTTTCAATCTTGTAGTCAGACTCTTTTACGCTCAATGAGGTGAAACAAGTTTCTCTCCCATGCAGTTTCTTAGGTGCCTCCAGATAAAAACCATCCTTTTTGGTAAGGTTAGTGCTCAGGTAAGGTCAGGCTCAGGGCTTTGCTGATGGTTTCCAGATGGCTCAGAACCAGGGCAGAGCTTACACATATCTCCCTAAAAAAAGTCTACATAGATCTGACTTCATACTTGTGTTGAACTCTTTAGGACTAGAAACGAGTGATATTGCAAAATTGTGAAACTTCTAAAACTGTTTTTCTGCACCATTTTGACAACCGTGCATTTATGATATTATTTTTATTTTAATTTATTATTATCCATTTTATCACAAGAAAGCGGTAACAGCTCAGCCTCATAATGAACAGGACACTATGGAAGAAGAGAGTCAGTGTTTTCCTCCTGTAAGAGTTAGAGACAGTCTGATTTCCTCATGCTTTTCATGTCGAAAAACTCTAAGGATTTAGAAAACTAATTTCTGAGCAACTGAAAAAGAGGCACAAAAGCAATCTCCAGTCCTTCCTCAAGTTTGTGAATAACAGCTTTAGGAATCTGAACTCAAGCTCATATCCTACAGAAAAGTGATGTAATTCAAAAGTCTGAAACAGAATTGCTATGTCTTCTCTTGAGAGGGCCAGGGGAGCAACTTCTGCCCACCCATATGCAAGAAGGGTGTTTACTGCCAACAGGTGGGGGGAATTATGTGCTTGCTGTCTTTTCCCTCCTGCACATTTTGTGCAGCAATATTCAATTATGCAATACTTTTCATGGAGCAACATGAAGAGTTAACTGCTAGGTAGGAGTTGAGGAGACTGCAGAGTGGGAGACAATTTTGCTGTGGCGTTAAGCAATGCAACAAGGAAATGAAAATACAGGTTTGAATATCAAATCAATGCTTTATCTATGAGGCAGTGCTGCCTCCTTAAGCGAAACAAATAAATATTCCCAGGCTAAACACAACTCTCAGTGCTATTTCAATGAATGCTTCTACTTCTTTTATAACTCTTAACATCAGTTTTTATTTTTGCTACCATGTTCTCACATTGAAACTAACACAGCGTTTGCCATCATACAAACACTGGAATACAAACACTGTAGATTAGCACAATGTCAACATATTTTAGGATGTAGAAAGACAACTGAAAAGTTGTTGTTGTTTGTTATATACTTCAGTTTAAGACTGCTATCGTACAGGAACAGAGCTTTTATTTTTCCTCCAAATACTATTCAATGCATCTTGCTGGCAGGGGAAATTAATTTTCCAAACTCTGTCTTTAAAGGATATTATTTTTTTAATAGAAGCGTCTTTGAGATAGAACACATGCCCCTGTTTCTCTGTCTACACTGTAAAATGTTTTTCCCATTCATCACCAATAGCTGGTGTAGTTTTTCTTTTTCTATGAAAGCTTTTATAGAGCCTGCCCTTATACTTTAGCTATTCCTGACATAGTGGATCCACAATCCCATTTATGGTTGTGGACTGCAATACAACTGTAACATAAATGATAAATAGAGTCCTTAAGCTTACCTGACTTTTTAAATAAAACTTTGAAAACACAAAGAAGTAAGTGGACAGAATTATTAAGCAAGCTGGTTGCAACTGCCTGTTGAACTAATCAATTCATATATAGATGAGGAAACATAGGGAAAGACATATTAAAAATGAGGTATTCTGCAGCCTATGGATTTCAGTAAGATCTGAATGAGTAGTTTATCTATTTAGGGGTTTACTGCGAAACTTTTGCAAGACATCTTGATTTATATTGAAGTAGAATGGCCAAAGCCAAGGAGGACTGACAGCTCCCAGGAAACTCAGCTGAGGCATACTACACCATAGCACATGTGTCAGGCTAACAGTCACAGCTGAGGCCCACAGAACCACGCAATTGTTACCTAACAGAAGCAGGAGACTGGGATATCCAGTAATTTGGCTTTGGCTATGGATACAGAGTTTTATGATTTCATGATTATGGCCTCAGAAATCCTCATCTTGAAGTCTTATGGTAGCAGATCCAGACATTAATGAACCACTGAATTATTCTAATGCAATTTTCGAAAAAGATATTAAAATGCCTTGTGAAATCAAACAGCATCCTCTCAGAATAGCAGATGTAGTGATTACATGGAATATGCTTTTTCTATAAAAGAGAACAGAAACTAAATATACTAAAACTCGTGAAATTAGTCTTCAGAAACATGTAGCTGTGTAACATTATAGATCATAGTGAACAATGATATCCCAGCCCAAAAAAGCACCTTAATCAGGGCCTCTCTCCTATGGCACCATCCTATTTTCAATTAACAATGTTTTCAGACGAGCCGAAAAGGGGTACTTTGCTCCCACCATTATAATTTGTGCTATTCTTTTCTTTATCCTTTACAAAAGCATGAAAGCATTGGATTGCTAATTACTTTTATCTAGGCTATAGGAAAATTAGTTTATCTTCCTGATCAAAGCAAATTAGGCAGATCGTGGCTGATTAGAATGCAACAGTAAAATCTCCATACTTTCTATTCCACCCCCTTTTCTCTCAGAAATGGGGCCTGTGTCAAATATGTAGGTATTTCCCACGACCAGTCTGGACTCGGTTTCCAACGGGCTCTGGGGCTGGGACAATGGTTCTTACACAGACACTGAAGTTCTTTAGTTCAGTCATTGTGCAAGGAAAGAACTGGTAACCCCTTAGCTAGCATTTGATGAAACATCTAGATTTACATATTTCCCTAATTGCATTTTTTGAATGTGAGTGAGATTTATCTGACCAGAGTTAAATGCCTCCTTTATTATACTACTGAAAATACAAACCTGTGCTCTCCAGGCAGAGTTGCACTTGGTTCTAATCCCGGCACTAAAACGCTGGTTTCCTCTACACTGGGACAAAGCAATGTCTACCTTTACTTCTCAAAGCACTATATAAAGAAGGCTTGACTACTTGCTTCCAAGGTGGCTGCTGCATCATATTGCAAAACTGAATGCCATTACTCCTTCCAAGTAACTGCATTTTCTATCAGTCTAGTATTTTACCCTTCATTTTTTACCCTTCGTAACTCATTCCCCTTCAGTTTGTGTTCTGTGGCTTTAATAGATGAAAGCCAAGCTATACAGCCACTTTATTTATAACCAATTACTATAAATTAACAGTAAATCTCACATTTAGCTCCATTTAAACATCACTATGCAGCTGCCCATTTGAAAATAAAATGGTTGCCTTCTTTCACTTCAGTGGGCACAATACAAAACATCCATTGAGCTTTTCCTTTATTGCAGCTGCCAATGCCCAGCCGACTTTTAACAAACCAACCAAGCGGAATAACAATGCAGCTGCAACATTTTATGGTATTTCTGTTAGTTCTCTTTTGAGACTGAAGGTGTTAATTAGGAATCAAAGAATACAACCCTACCAGCTTTCTTTCACAAACTATACTCTGGCCATTCCAGTTTTCAGAAGGAAAATAAATCTAATAAAAGGACAAAAATGTTGTTTGTCACACCAGTAACGTGTATTTAAGATCCTTTGATCACAAGCTTTTTATGTGGGCTTGTCAGACAGGCTGAAAATATTTTTTCCTCTCTTTTCTCCTTTCTTCAGGCTTTTCTGAATACTGATTCTAGGACTGTCTGAAAAGGTGACAAAAAGGTAGAAACTGGAATGCTTGATGGATTAAAATGGGTTTGCTGAGAAAGCCAGCTTTAGAGCAAATAAAATAATTTCTGACTTTTCTGATTCAGGTGTAAGTTATTTTGAAATACAAATGATCTGTTCCTATTACAGAGCTTAATAATTCTGTAATTAAAAAGTATCATTTAGTATTTCAAGCACTTAAATATATGCAGATGTTTTAATACAACCACATCAACTGTTTTGTGGAATCTCACTTTAAACCCCAAAATATTGAAAAATATCTATAACAAACATATATTTGCATGTACCATACAATATATATTCAATATTTTAGTTACACTTATTAACTGTAATCATGTTAGATACATTCAAAGGTAGCAGCATGTGTCACTATCTTTAGTCAAAGTTAAAACCTTAAAATAGGTTTATGAACTTAGCACAACTGAGAATTAGTCAAGCTTGCTAGCTTACCCAGCAAGAGCTTTCACTGTTAAATACACAAATCAGGCCAAAATCCATTAATCCTGCTAGGGAATGGCAGAAAGAAGATCTAGTTGTTGATTTAATGATAATGAATTGAGCAGGCTCTTAAGGCTACCTGCAGAGTTTGCTAAACTGTAAAACAAAGTCAATTTTAATAAATGCTTTTTAAAGAAGTATATATAAGTTTTCTTTGCCTCAAACACCACATAAGAGAAATGAGAGTCTAACATACAGCTGTACTTAACTGGTTATACATTTAATATAGTTTCTTATAATGTTAAGTATATATAGAGGGTGGTGATTCTAAAATGTATCTGAGGGTTTTGTATTTGATAATCCAGAAATACAGAATTGCCTTGAAAATGTTAAAATACAAATCTTAGCAGCCAAAAGAAGTTCTGATGGATGTTATCATGCTGTATGTCTCATGTAAAGGGCAGTATTTGGCTACTGCAAGAGACTCATAATGAGATGATTCAGTTATAAAAATGCATTTTCTTTAGATTCCCAAGAGTACAATTTCTTACATCCTGGAATTTTAGAAAAGCAAAACATAAAATTGGAAGACTTACATGTTTTTAAAAACAAACATGTTTGCCCTTTTTTTTTTTTTTTTTTTGTAGAGGTATAGTATGAGATGATAGCCTATTAATTTGGTTGATTGCTGTAATTTTATCTCTTTCACTTGTTGAACATTGGTTGTGGATGCAGAATTTGGCTGATTTTCACAGCGAGCAATGGCAGCTGGAAGAAAAAAGAGAATATTGCCTTTCTGCACATGGAATATGTCAAAACCAGCAAATACATTTGAAATTGGCTGCTGCAATCAATTCTTACAATGCTTTTGTTCTGTTATTGTATCATAATAGTGCTATGGTATCCAAAGGAATGGAATTATTTTTTTAGCAAGATGTCAAATATATACACATAAGCCATACTTCTATCTATGGGGTTAATAATGTTGTAAGATTTCATTACCTACCCTCAAGTACAATCTTTGGACTGAACCCTAAATGTCCACAATGTCTTCATTCTGTTGTTCTTTCAGGCAGAGTAATTAGAGCAAAGAACAAATTGGCTGTCAAAGGTAGCCTCTGCAATGGTGGCACTGATTTTGATTACTCTGCACTTTTTTTCATTTTGGTAAGTAAATAATTTTTTCAAAATTGCATTCACTAGACATTCATTATCTTTTTTCAGAACTTTAATTTTAAGGAATTAAAAAAATCCCAATCAATTTACCATAAAAGCATGCAACAAAATAAATATTATAAGGCTCAAACATATGCCAAGAAGCACTTTCCCAGGCTGTATACAGGCACACACAGTATCTCTATGTATTCCATCAAGTGCAACTTAGAAAGGCAATAACCTCCTTTATCTTATCAGGTAACGTCTAAAACAAATGACACATCTAACTTAGATTCAATAGCTACAAAAATCTTAGGAAAAGTCTCTTTCTAGATCTGGAATAGTAATCTGTGAAACTTGAAAAAGCTTTGTTTTCTGGTGTAAAGCTTTAAAGACTGTAAGGATAAAGGTCGTAAAATCTGCATAGGCAGTAGAGCTGCAAAGGGCAAACAGACATACTAGGAAAGGACCAGGCAC
The DNA here is from genome assembly GCA_013399915.1 of Illadopsis cleaveri. Classification (NCBI taxonomy): domain Eukaryota; kingdom Metazoa; phylum Chordata; class Aves; order Passeriformes; family Timaliidae; genus Illadopsis; species Illadopsis cleaveri. Next base: position 31,987 of record VXBB01018701.1, read on the forward strand.
TGAGCAGAAAATATGGAGGTAATAGTCTCCACAGATGATTGCCTGATGCCACCCCAGTCACAGCACAATCCATCTTTCCTTCCAGACACAAACCAGCTAGGTTAACGGCTGTATCCAAAATAATGTAACTGCCAGACTCCCATGAACACAGGATATCTTTGTATCCTAGGAAAAATGGAATGTACAGCTGAGCAGTATTTTCATTTCGACAGAATGAAGGATTCAGATACTGAGAAAAAATACACTAATTTTTGTATCTTAACATATTTTATACTTGCAAGACAGGACTTAACGATTGTGTGGAGGCCCTGCATTGTAGAGAAGCACTGCAGCTGAAATAATTACCCTGAAGATGCACACATTGGCAGTAGCCTACACTTGTTTATGACTCCAGACAACACAGTATGTATAATAAATCAAATCATTTTACTGGTGAGCTTTACTTACAGCTAGCAAAGCTTGTGGTTATATTGTCACGTCTTCTGCATGTGATAGTTTAAGAACATAGATGTAATTTTTTTTTAAGATCCAAGAATAGCCAATAACTTGGACTGCTGAACTAAACTTACAGTTCTGACAGACCATCATTTTTAGCAAAACTGAGGAAGAGTGGACCAGTCTGAACAGTCCTCATCCACCTAAAGCCTTCTTGGGACCAGACAGTGGTATATGGCAAAAGTCTTGAGAAGCCAGACAAAAATATTTTACATTCTCTGCTTGACAGTTCTGACTAGTGGAACAATTCCCTGTCTATACATGAACTGATTGCTTTTCTAAGAAGCAGTGTATGGCATTTGTGAGCTGTGTCACTGTCTTAAGTAACCAACAAAGGAAAATACTTTAAAACAGCAAAATACACCTCTAGCCACCCCTGCTCCTAAATTTGAGAAGCAGCATAAACTCTACTCCGATATGCCTTAGTGAATTCTTATTTGTAAGTTGCGCAGTCAATGTCATCACATGCTCTGTGAAATACTGATAGAGTAGCATGAGGGACAGAACACGTATTCACACTGGTAATCAACCTTTTATTCATTTTAATATTACTCAGCCTTATGTATATACTTACCCAGTGACATCCCAGACGTGTTTCTCTACAGCAGGAAATTTGCATTTTATTCATTTAGTCATAGAAAACTAGACGTCTATTTAATGTCATATGTTTGAAAACATTATTTCATTCATTTAACATGTACTTCCATTTGTCTGGTTTGAATTTTTATCCATTAATATTGTCTCATGTTAACTAATATGTTAATACGCAAAATATTATGTTAATACAATTTATTCTCTGAGTGCTTGATAATAATTTTAAAAGTTAGTTTATAATGTCATGCCATCAGTAAATATAATCATTATCTTGCCTATCAAAACATTTAATTACATATTTTTAATAAAACTGGCAGTCAGAAACAACACCAGGAACAAGACTATTATGACAAAGAAAGAAATAAAACCAATATTCATAGGAAATAAAACTCTTGATTTAACATGGTCTGCATTATCTATTTTGGTGGATGACATAAAAGGGAACATAAATATCTCAATGTTGTTGGAGTTTCTTTCTACGCTTTTAAAACCCTGTGTTACTGAAATAAATCTCTGTAGTTCTTTCTTTATACTTCCCCTGACACAGAAAACATATTCAATATGTCTTTTCTAACTAGAAGTGAAAATATACATATAGTACATCATTAAAATATTAACTCACAAATTATATGCTCTGAAGAAGCACTGCAGAAGTTTCTATCTTGTACTCTAACTACTGAGAAATTCTACCTCATATTTCATCTTCATCAATAATTGTGCCATAGTATATAAGGAAAAAATTTGAACTCCCTTTGTCCTCTGTCATTTTTCCACTTGGTGCAGCCCTGTTTGTTTCGGGTCAGCTTGCACAGCCTTGGACTGTGCATTCCCAAAGTGCACCAGGGTCACTGCAGGAGCAACAGGCCTGCTCTAATTGCACCTGAGGGGACTGACTTGGGCATTTGCTTGTCACTCTGCTTGAAGACTTCACTTTGCCCAATGAGCCAGGAGCTGCTCAGAGAGTTAAACAGTGTACAAATACACCAGCTGCTTGCTCCACTCCTTAGACCCATCTTCTAAAGTATCCTATTGGTTAGTGCTGGTCAAAGGCATTTCATTGTAAACAGACTCAGCAGCATAGACGAATACTCAGTTAATGTCTAAACCTTAGACATTAAATGTTAAATTACCAAGTGTTTTAATTTCTGGAATTTTTTCTGATAAGCAACACCTTTTTACAGATAGAGAAAAAACATTTCTCTTTAATACTAGTAGTGATATTACTAACTGAAAGAACATAAACATTATCCTCTGCTGGTAAGGTATATTCTTTTTCCTTTATGTCCTTCTGTTATAATTCTCCTGTGGCTGGGACATCCATCCATTTACTAAATTCATATTGTTAAATGATGATACACAGATTTCTTATTTTCATTTGGTCATTATTGAACAATCACCTTAAAAACTGTGAACACAACTTAATGGAAGCTCTCCATGCTAAGATAATCCAAACCACTAATGAATGTAGTTAACAATTAATTACTATCATTGATACTTCAGTAATTACTCATTCACTAAATACTAAAAAAAAAATCTGCTTGTGTACTCAACATAGAGATATTAGGATAAAGAGTGAGTAATTTCCCTTAGATTAGACTCTTCACATCCCAACAGAATCCTCTACAATAAAACTGTGACATACCAGGGGTTCCGTCCACATCATTGAAAGGAGTTTCAGTTCTACCTTCATTGGGAATCAAATTGGCTCATAATTAGTTTTCACAAACCCTCATCAGAAGAGATTAAACCAGCAGCACATTGAGAGCAGGCAGCATTTCCTTATAGACTTCCCACACAGAGACACAACACTGCAAATAATACCATCCAGTAAATCGGGATATTACAAATTCCTTGTGAAATCTGATGCTCTTCCAGCACTGTTTTATGGAAAGGCAGGCTGGAACATAGAGCTGCATGACTACAAGGCACCGTATCCATGATCGATGATAAATGGAGAAAACAGACCACATCTGGATTTAGGTTTATGAGATTCTTCACAAATTGACCAGAGACAGCCATTGAAGGCAGAATAGCTGAGGCACCAATACGTACAGAAATGTGATTTTGATAACTCTATTTGGTATGACAGTTGTTTCTGTCTGTAAGTGGAATGAATGTACCACAGCACTTGTGTAAGCATCCTCCAAAAAAACCCTGTTCCTCTGTTCACTTAATGCTATCAAAAATGGCTGCAAAAGGACTGAAAAACAAAATAAATTTCTTTCTTCCTTCCTTAAACTCCTGGAAAATCTGTACAGTTGACACAACTCCCTGACACAACACAACTGACCTGCCAGAGTCTGCATCCTGATGCAAACAAGACAATAATGATGATCACTCAATGGTATGCCTAAAATCTTTTTTTCAAAAGAAAAAACTGACTATTGTTTATTTCAAAAAGACGGACACTGTGCATACTAATGACACAACAGAAACTTTTCTGTCAAGAGCCGGCACGCTAAAACCAAAGCATAAATTTAATTTAAAGTGCTTAAATTTAATCATATTAATTAATACTTTTCAAAAATCTTCAAAATTTTCAAATTCAATTTATATTAGCAGTACCAATTCCACACAATTAAGTTAGTTCCATGAGTATAAGCATAGCAGAAACTATGTGAAGTCTTCCTTGGCATAAGTCTACTAATCTACCTTCATGGAGTGGCGCACAGAAATCTGTGTCACAAGTGGGTGTCTTAGGTTGTTCAAAGAATCACTGGCAAAAGCAGGTTTAATATTAAGGTGAAAACATGACAAAGCTCATTGGCAAGGTTTACTCTACTGCTAACTAGATTGTTAAAACACGCAGAGAAAAATCACACTAAAATCTAAAAATCTACAGAAATTATCTCTGTGGAGGCTAAGGATGAAAAAAAGGGTAAGGATTAAAAGGAGTAAGAGAGACTCTTTCTCTTAGTCCCAAAATTTAGAGTAAACCTGCCTGCCAAACTTAGCCCTAGACTTGACCAATGGCTTACACCTGAAGATTTTAACATTTAAATTTGGCAGCACTTAATAGCCTTATTTAAACCATTTGTCAATAGATTCAAGAGAATTTACCATAAACGCAATAACTATTCATTTATAGAGCCACCTTATGAATCTAACCCACTTAAAAATCTGAGAGAAACATTTACAGCACATTTGCTATAGCATAGTCACACTCACACAAACACCTAAAAGAGTATGTACAAAGTATAGATCTGTGAAAAATTCCAATTTAAGTGCAGTACTCACATCAGATGCCTTTGCATCTTCTCTACAGGTGAAGATTTGAGCCTCAAGGAGTGGGGATATTGACCAGGTGCTATTTGGCAGTGATCCTCCAAGTATAGCAAACCTGAGAGCTGGCTGGCTCTGAGAGGTGTCCCACGCAGAGGGAGATTCCTGGTCACAGCCTGCTGTGAGCCAGGAGAGCTCAAAGGGTCTCACTTAGAACTGCTGCTTATAGGGTCGCGAAGGTGTTGGCTTTAGTCACAGTTATTTTCCATCATAGTCATAATACAGGTATGTAACTTTCCTTGAAAGTTTGATAACAAAAATGATGTTCCACTTGGATTGTCACTCAAGCAAGAAAAATAAGTTTCCATGGCTGTTCATTAAAAAACAGGAGCTCATTAGACAGAACTAGTTCCTGGGTGCAGACAGCAACTTTCTGATAAGAAAAAAAGGAGATTAGCCCAGGTGCTGTTCATCAAGGCTGAGGGCTAACAAGCATTTCTGACCTCCTAGTGCATATTCAGTAAACATTTTTTATTCTAAAAACATGTACCTTAAGATTTCAATAACGTGTTTAACTATGTTCTGTACTGGTTTTTGCCTTCAGGTTGTTAGGATGTTCCAAAGTGGTCCTCCTGATCTTTCTTTTCACATCATCTTCTTGGTCTGAAGGAAGTTACGTTCTGGCACTTGACAGTTCACACTACTTTACATATGTGCAGGCAACAGGTATGAGAGAAAGTGAAGCCTCCATATGCTGAGGAATTTACAGTCTTCCCAGATGCTATTCTCTGATCAAGAGCTTTCACACAGTCTCTTTTCAGTGCTAGGCCTAAAAAAGACCACGAGACCCTTTTCCTGCTACCAAATACTCTTCCACAGTGCCTCACACTCAAGTTCTAAAGACACCTATCAGCAGTACTGCACATCCTTACTCTTCACCCCACCAGAACTATATCCTGAGGTCTTATGTCCAGTAAAGAAACAAATGTTTCTGAAAATAACTCTGCCTCAGTAACTGTACACTACAAAGTCTTACTGCATACACATGGCACAAATGTGAATTGTGAATTTAGAATTTAGTGCTAGACTAGAGTGCCACTTCTTCTGAGGGTTTAGGATGTTTAAAATTGGTTGAGCTGATGCCTGGAAGCCTGACCTGAAATAGGGACTAGACAGAGCTAGAGAATAAGGTAGGTATTTATTGAAAGGCCTCCAGGATCCACCTTGGGCAGGACAGGAGCCGGACCAAAGCTGCACCCAGAGCCCACTACAAATCGCCACACATCCAATCACCCACCGGTCACGAGGTCTTACATTTTCATCAGTTTTGGTCCATTTGCATATTGGGGTTTAATTGTCCAATTACAGCTTCAGGTAGTGAGGTCTCATCCTTCCTGTTCCTCCCTTCACTCCACCATTGTTTATGCTTTTGGGCCTGAAAGTTATCCTTGTTTCTCAGCAGAAAAAGGATTTGTTTTGTCTACCTACCCTGTGAAGAGAGCTGTCTGGCAGTTAATACGAGGCTCAGAACTACATCCCTAGGTAACATAGAATCTGGAATTATGAAAGCTAAAGCTTAAGGCATCATTTCCCCCCTTTAGAGGCTCAACAAGGCCTTTCCCTTGTTGAGTCTCCATTCTAAATATCTACAAATAAGTATCTAACAATAGTGAACAGCTAACCATAATGAACATTAAACAACAGTAATAAACATCCAACAGTAGTATTGTCTTGTATGGTTAGGTATTATGCGAAGAAAAATAATGATTATTGTGCACAGTTCTTTAAGTGTAGAGGAGAAATCATTTAAAGCATGTCTTCATCTGCATCAGTCCTTACTTCCACAGTTGCCTGATGAGAGGTAAATGTCACTACTCTATGACATCAATACAGGCAGATTCCCAAGCCACCTGCTGGTCTCATTGCTCTCCATGTACTTTTTGTTGCTTTGTTAACCTTCATGTAATTGTGTGCGCCTGCTGCAGGTTACAGTCAATACAGTGAGACTTTATGCAGGGACAATCTAGGATGGGAATGTACTCCCTGAGACCCTTGTCAGGTCACAAGGTTGAACCTGCACCTCTTTTGGACTGCTTCCAAATCCTTGTCTTTGCACAATTTAAGCACAGGTGCAGGCAACACTTCCATATTACACCAAGCGAATGGATCCTGTATTTCCCTGTCAGCAGGTCAAATATTGCTTTCAGACGCCTGGATAGACTTTACTCGTTCCAATAAGAATCTTATATATCACAGAGTTCAGGTCACATAGACAGGAGCAAAACTGAAAGGCAGACATACATCCTTGGGAAAAGAAGAAAATTCTTTGGGACGTCCCTTATTTTCCCATGTCATACTCATAATTAGCACCTAATCAAGTATTCTTAATCTACAGATCTCCAGCTTTTTTCAGCCACCACCAAATTAGTCCAATTCAGATGTAGGTAGTTGTCCAAGCCACCCCATATATGGAATAAGACTAGAGAAAAGTTGCATGATTTACTTGAATCCATAAATTACAATATCCAGGAGCAGAACTTAAAAGTCTCTCTACATGAATCCCAGTTATGGCTAACTGATCATAGTTCCTGTTCCCAGAAGCAGTTTCTGCCCTATTCTCATGCTTCCAAAACGACAATCTCTATGAATTAGGATGTTTAAGAAGCTATGGTTTCTATGCCTTCATAAGGATGAATCTTATTTCTGGACACTGGACAACTTGGTCTCACCCTCCACTACAAACATAAATGCAGCCTCATCATATGTGAGAACAACAGGAGAAATATTTAATTTCTAAGGCAGCCTCCACCAAGGCTGATTAAGGATCAAGCTCAAATGCAAGTTAGTCATCAAGGTGGTGCAGAACAGGTAACTTTCAATCACGGATGAGAGAGAGCTTTGTCGTATCTTACTTGCCTCCTTTGCCAGCTATGACCTTCTACTCCCCTCAGGGTACATAGAGACTCATTTACAAACTCAGTGAATGCCAAATCAGTGCAGCTACACTTCCCTTGATGCTGACATCATCTCACATCTGTTCTTTCATTCACTTACATTAGCATTTTTATTATCACAGCATCCAGGAGACATTGTATAACTGGCAGCATAAGATGCCTACCACTGCAGAAACAAGGGCTAGGAAAGTCCTATTTCTGTGTAATATCAGTGACTTAACTGTTCTGTCCTCAAACAAAGCAGGCTGAAGTGTTAGGTAAAGAAATTACCAGGGGAAAAAAAAAAGACAAAAAAAAAGACAAAAAAAAAGGCAAGTAGTAGTACCGTCAATTTACTTTACTCTACCTCCTACCTCCCCTTCATAAATATCAGCATCAAATGATTGTACACTTTTCATGCGAAAATCTGTATGACACAAACACAAAAAAAAGGGTTAAGTTCATTCACAATCATTATGCACATTAAGGCCCAATCCGAAAAATACTTCTGCATTACTTAAGTTATTAATGCTTAAGTTTAGTAATTTCACTAAGCACGGTTACTCTCAATAAAAACAAAAACTTTTAATCAAGTGTCATCAAAAGAGGGGAGAGATTTTGTGTGGTGGGACTTATAGTTGTTTGTGCTGCTTTAGACTGGTAAGATACTTTTTAAAATTTGTCCAACATCTGTCTATACACAGAAATCTTCATGCACGCAGTATTAGATCACTTGTACAAAACTGACTATGCTTCTGAAATATAATGCAAAACGCCTTAGCAATTTTTAATCAAAATATGTCCTTAAAATTATTTCACTGTGACTACATAATCTAATACTGCTGGAAGATGGTGTATTCCAGATAAAACTAAATATTCAAATCACATTTTGAAAATTTCTGGAAAACAATTTTGTTAAATGATTTATGATATACATAATGCTTTAGGGTGTGCAATGAGAGAGTGGCGCAGAACCGCTTAATGAAACTACTCCCCAAAAATGAGCTGATACTTGGGAAAGGGATAATTGTTTTAGAATTATTAAAGGCCTTGATCAACAAACATTTGCACACATGATTTCAGTGGAACCATTCCTGACACTAAAGTTAAGTATCTGGATAAGTATTTGCAGGACTGAAGCCAAATCATACAATTGGACTCAAACTGAGAGCCCATTTGTTACCAATAAAATCCCAGTTTGGGAGTGGCTGATTATTATAATTATCATTGCTGGATACCACTACACTTCAGATTAATTATTTTTTGCAGCAGTGACTAGACATGAAAATATAACTTACCCTTTCAGGGAATGACCTCAGTGCTGTGGCCACAGGCCCTAAAACCCAAAGGTCATCGCTAAAAATTAGTAAAACACAGGAAACGAATAAAACTGGGAGGTGATACAGAATGTACTGTCCCAGTGAAGCCGGATCAAACTGCACCAGTTCCTGGGAACTGGCATTGCAATCCCATTTCATTACTGCTTAGAGATCCAGGGATTGCTGGTGCTTAGTATAATACAAGCTGGCTGGAGGTCTTTTTCATCTACATGGCAAAGACATTCCAGTTCAGTATTTCTATTTGGGTGCTGCTGCTTCTTTAATACTCATTCTAAGGTCTCTAATTCAAAAATCACCAGATACTGCCTATAGACTCTTAAGAAAAAAAAAAGGCACTAGGACTATGTCAGGGGTACCATGAGTTACCACCCTATACAGTTCAAACTGTATAGGTTTGTACATTGTATATCTGTATACAAACTGATATCTGTATATCAGTTTGTACAACTGTATATCTTTGTACATTTTTTATTCAAACCTCAATTCCGAGAAACAGAAGAAGGTAGCGCTCCTTCAACAAGGGTCAGCAACCTCATTTCAGGCCCTACCCGTCCCCAGCCACATTTATTTCTTTTGTAGTTCTCCAGGTGATAAATTCTCAATCTGATCAGTAAAATTGTACAGGAGGTCCTCAGGTTTTCGCAGCAAACAGAGCATACAGCATGTGGATTTGCCACATGAATTGTTAAATCTCTGAGGAGTAAGCATGCTTTGATCACATCTTATTTTTTTTAAAGATGTTAGGGAATTTTCTTCTAACTGAAGTCTAAAGCTGTTCTGGTATGTCAAAAACACTACATCATGTTCTGCCTTCAATCAGTTTACTTAGAGCCAAAGGAACCACACCTTATTTACCATGATTTTTACTGGGAAAAGAATCAGACTGCTGGACAGTTCAAGTAAGGAAGTCAGGGAAAACACCATAAATTGTATTAATCATGACCATTTAAATAGCCAAGAGAGAATTAAGAAAGCAGTGCAAGCAGATGAAATATAATCTCGGCCAACAAACAGAATAAAATAAAGTGATCTGGACTACTGAAAGATTGGTAGCAATTTGAAGCATTTGAAAGACAAATGGCATTGCAGAAAAGACTGGGTTAACAAGGGAGCACTTGAGGGAAGCCTAATCTCCGCTGGCATGCTGACTGGGAAGGTCAGCCCAGTGCACGCGTTCTCAGCTGGAGTCAGGCTCCCCCTGCCCGGCCAATTGTCCTGCGCACTTGAGATACCAACCAAAGTGAAGATGCCTTCCCTCTGTCAGCGCCTGTCAATTTATGCACTATTTCCACAGAGAAAATGCTTAAGGAGAGAGGTAATGTGTGAGAGCCTTTTTTTCCCTTCTGAGCAGCAAAAGGCTCTTTAGGAAGCAGTGTAAAGAGTTATTTTTAACACTGTATTCTTAAGTGAGAAGAATGATATTTCAAAATAGATTTTCAATCCAAATTCTTTTCAAAGAAAGTGACTTTGACTTGACACACTATGTTTTGAAATTTAAAGCAAATCTCTTGAAAACTGGCAAATCTGATACTTTACGTAGTTTGTTAATTCTTCAGTTTTTGTTTACCTCTAATTTATCTGTGGGTATATTTCACCTTTGCATATATGCTACTGCCACAAGTAGAGAGGAAATGTTATGTTTCCTTTTCAAGAGGGAGATTTAGCACTAAATTCTAAATCTAGAACCTGGATTCACCTTCATCCTCAACCAGGACAAGATTCGTATTACTAACTGAAACCACAAGACAATCAGTTAATTTAAGGTCTATAAAGTTTGTAGCTATGTAAAGAAGCACTTTCTAAGAAAAGACAGACATTCCATGAAATACCTAACTCCTAAATGTTGTCAAGGGATCTAGAAGGTGTGAGACTTTATAAATCTCACTTCCTCATAAGAAGATATGCTGCTGTTTGGTCTCTTTGAAAAACCATGGTCATTCCCAAAATACCTCTGATGAAGATACAGACAAGACCTGAATTTCCACTGTGAGATCAGAATGACTAAAAGGATGCAAATTTACCCCAAAGGATTGGTCTTAATGATTTTGGGTACTCCTGACACAGAAACGACCATATTTCTTATTTCAGAAGCATTGTTAATTTCTGGGAACATACTTCTTTACCTTCAAAAGAGTAAGTAATATTTTTATTCAGGTTCATTGCATTTTTTTTTCTTTTCATTTTTTTATGTTGAGAAGTCTTAAACACTTTCAGAATCTTTTTTGACAATGCTCTACAGGAATAGCTATCATCAAATACAATAGCATAGCAATGAATGAAGTGGAAGGTCAAAATTTACTTGAAGATTGATAGGTTTGAAACCTTATAATATGACTGATTTCTTCTTCATAGGTTCTACTGTAATAAGAAAAATGTTATCAAAGTTTTGAGAAACAGTTTTTCTCAATATATTATTTCTATGAAAAATTAAAAATTATATGAATCATATCTCATCAAGTGTTAGCACCCATATTTACAATGTACTTAAATTTAAACTTTTAAAGTAAACTATGATGTAAAGGGCAACATGCTGCAATATTTATATTTGTATTCATGCATGTCTCTGTCAATCTATGATGTTAACATTTTGCAAGCATTCTGATTATCATTGACAGGTTTTGATCACAAACACAGCACATGAATTGTTAGACAGGCCTGGCAGTTTATAGTAAATTTACTTTTTTTGTATTGTCCAGGCCCAAAACAAAAAACCTAAAAATCTGTAAGTGCTGTCTTCTATATTGTCATCGTATGAGATTGAAAAGAAAATCTGTTTTCATTACTTGCCATAATAAATATTTCTGAACAGGAGTTTCCAGATTTTACACAATTTTTAGGGAGTAATTATTTAGGTAAAGTAGGACAACCCTGTGGTTAAACAATGGAGTTAGGATTTCTTTAATGGCTGGCTTTGTCATAAACTTTACCTCTTTGAGCAAGCCCTTCTCCATTGCAGTTTTCCACATCACAGCAAATGGTAATAGTATTTCACTAACTCATGGGTTTGGTTTGAGAATTAATGAGGGTCCCATGTGCAAAAGACCTGTAGATTCTGGCTTCTTCTTTCTACTGTGAACTGATAGGAAAGTGACCTGTTCTTAATTTGAAACAGAGACTCAGTGCTGCCCTTCATCAGCACATGGAATTCTCATTTATGTCACAGGAGTTGCATTGAATACACTGAATACATTACTTAGCCTAAAAGTAAATGAAGAAAAAGGAATGGAAAGAAACTCATGGATTCTCCTTGCCTGCTCTTAAAAAGTGAAACAGTTCATGGCAGCAGACACAAAATCATAAATAAAAATATTTTTGATGGGGCAAGAATTGCTGCTTGGGATTATAAAGGAGAATGGAGAAAATTGTAGCAGGTCCATCTGTAGAGTACATTTAGCTCTGCTGCAAGAGCACCATCATAAAAAAAATGATGGTACATGCAAAACTCAGTCACCATAATATATCATGCTCTATAGACATTTGCCTCAAAATAAAACAAACCTCAGCATTTCAGTTTTTCACACCATCTCCAGTGTACACCAAGAAAACAGTTACCTTTTTCTCCTACGTGAGTGTTAAGCAAAGATAAAAAGTTCAGAATTTTAGAAAAAAACCCCAAAGCTTTAAAAGTTCAAACTTAATCCAAGGCAGTACTACACAGTGGTTTTGGTCAGATATATCTATGGTGCAAGAACAGAACTGACTGAAGAAGATTGTTTTTTTCTGGAAAGAGATTAAATATGAGTACACAATTTTAATCTCCTGTTTTAATCTGAGGTAAAAATTGTTACACCAGAAAAAGACATTCTTGGGGTTTTGGGGTAAAAAAAAAACAAAACAGAAAGGGGAATAATCAAGAAGCAGCTGGTTGGCCATTACCAAGCTCAGGGAGGCAAACATGCCTATAACAAGCAGGCAAGTTTTAAAATTTGCCATTGCTTAGCCATCTACAGAGAATGAGACTTGACAGTTCTTTGCAGAAGGCAGGCAGGAGCTACAATTCTGCATAATTAGGCAATAATTAATCAATCCAAGGATAGCAGCCTTGTGTATTTGGAAAATGGTAAGTGTAGCTGCCTATGTGTATGAATTAGTCTTTTATACTTTATACTACCTGCACACAGTCCTGGTCATTTAAAAGTCTGCCTGCCCGAGTAACGTTTTTTCACTTCAGGGTTGTTACTGAACAACTGAGGATTTTTGACTGGAGAGACATTCCTTCTGAAGGACAGAAGGATTTAAAAACAAAAGGGCAGACTAGATCACAATCCTCCCAAGAAGCAGGTTACCAGAGGCAGAACCCCAGCAATGGTATTTTGACATTACCACACATATCTTCTCTTTTTCTTCATAAAACAGTCAAACAGTAGATTCTCTCATGTTTTTCTGGTTTTAGCATTCCTCCAAGCAGTGAGGAATTTAGGATCTCTACTTCTTAACACAGGATATGTACAGCTTAAGTATGCCTTTATACCATCACTATCTACCTTTCTGCTTATGGCTTTCCAAAACACCAGAAAACATTGTATCTTATGTATACTCAAAATCCTGACCTGCCACTTTTGTATGTGTCTTAAGGACTGTATCTTTATGACACATAGCCAAAGTTTTGCTCTACTGTAAGTGGTCGTTCAGTAATGTTGACTGCTGACTCCTACTTCCCAACATTATCAACAGCTTTGACTTTGAAATGTTCCTGATAAAATAAGCTAAAACTGATCTTAAGAAAATTTCAGAATGGTATTTACATGTATAATATATAAAAAAAGTCTTTCAGCTGCTAACCCTCTCTATAAATGTCTGCTATTTTCTTTAAATTAGGCTTTTCCCTAATATATATTTAGATTTGGTTGGTTGCACTTAATTCCCACCTTGTCTATGTTGTCATGTTGATATCTCTCATAGAAATCCATTTCTAGCTTACTTTATTCTATTTTTTCAGATGTAAGACATGTTTTATGTCCTTTGAAATATGGTATTAACAGAGAAGTGTGTTCAGAATGATTACTTTAGTACCTCAGACACATAATGCTGTGAAAGCATCTTCACAGTAACTATAGTAGCAAGCACGTTAACAGCATGTCAGAGTACGGAGACTGGACAAACACGTTCGAAACCAGACACACTTTATGCTGGGTACGAAGGATAAGCAGTAAATTAACAGCCTACTGGTCATGCAACCACAAAAAACTATGCAATCAGTAAGGAGAAAACCAAAGGAACACTTAGAGGACCAGCACTTTCAACACACTAAATCACGAGAGGCTGAAGAACGAGCATTCCGCCAAAAATAAGGAAACAAAGAAAGTTTCACCACGGTGTTGGGTGGGTTTTTCGCTAATACAAAGTTTCTCCGTTCTCTCCGGCTCTGACCCTACGCGCTGTATCTCAGCGCGCCCGAGAAGCAGCGCAGCTCGCAGGCACCGCAGCCCGTGCGGGCGGGGATGCCCTGTCAGGCGGACACTGCGGGGCCCAGGGGAGCCTCTCGCGGGGCAGGATGCGCCGGCACCAGCCCGGAGCTGGACTCGGGCACCTGTGTCCGGACACAGGCACTGCGGTCCCCGAGCACTGCCCGCCTCGCGGGAGCGCGCTTTATTCACTATCTTTGCTCCCCTCGAGGGGAGATCTGTTAACGATTAAAGCAGCAGCGGCCGCAGTTCAAAGCGCTGTCCCGGGAAGCAAAGGTGAAGATAACGTCCCGGCGGATCGCATCGAGTTTCTGCTGTTGCAATCGCTTTTAATTACCCTGCAAACGGCACATCACACAGCGATCCTCCGGGCGCCGGACCGGGCACCGCGATAGCCAGATACCTATAAACGCTTTACAACGCATCCGCTGATTAAAAAGCGATTAGAAACTTATTTGAAGTCGGGCGTTCTCTCCGGGCACGGAGCGCCTCCTGTCAGCGCCGGGGGCCGGCCCAAGCCCTCCCGCCGCCGCCGGTGCGCCCAGCCCGGCCCGCCCGCACTTACAGGTAGGAGGTGAAGACGCTGAGGTTGGCGGGCACGGCGGTGAGGCCGCGGTCGGAGCAGTCGGCCCGGAGCAGCACTCCGTCCAGCTCGCAGCGGCACGGAGCCGGACAGCCCCGCGGGCGCTGCCCGCCGCCCCGCGCCCCCCGCTGCAGCCCCGG
>VXBB01018701.1:46794-60717 GCA_013399915.1 Illadopsis cleaveri
AGCATCTCGCATTCACCGAGTGGGTCAGGCTGGAGTGGTCCGCAGTGGGTCAACCACCCTGCCCAAGCAGCCATCTCAGAGCACATCGCACAGGGTTGCATCCAGGCAGCTCCTGAATACCTCCAGTGAGGGAGACTCCACAACCTGTTCCAGTGAGTGATCACCCACTCAGTAAGGAACTTCTTCCTCATAATAAGGTGGAACTTCTGTGCATCATACACTCATATAGCCATAGAATAAGCTGAGTTGGAGGGGACCCATCAGGATCATCGAGGCCAAATTCTGGCCTTGCACAAGACACCCCAAGAGTCACACAGTGCATGAGAACATTGGCCAACTTCTGCCCGTTGCCTTGTGTCCTAGTGGTGGGCACCACTGAGAAAAGCCTGCCTTCCCTTTCTTGGCACTCCCTCCTGCCCATTGGGTATTTATACACCTTATTGAGGTGCCCTCTCAGTCCTTTCTTCTTGAGGGGGAATCCCCCCTCAGGATAGGGATGCACATGGTGGACATTTCTGGAAGGTGGGAGAACAGGAGGTTGTGAAAGTGGGGGTATGGTCCTGAGGCCATGGGGCGAGGGGTGGGTCTCTGGGGTGACGGGACTACCAGCTCTAGTGGGCTGGTAGGGAGATCTAACCTCTAAGGCCTTATTTAGTTCATTGGTGGTCCCAGCTGCAGACCATGGGTCTGGTCAATGATAGGGATCCACTCTCTTCCCTCACCCCCAGTAAAATCACAGGCCTGCCAACAGGCAACAATTTTCAAAAGGAGACTTGCTGCTGAGGGAAACTGAGTTCACAGTGAGGCTGCCATTGAAAGCTCTTGAGATGTCCTTCACCCAGCTTCTTGTCAGAGGTTCTCTTCAGATAGTGCACAAACTTGCCTTTGTGCTCTGTGTCTGTGACTGAGGCAAAGGTGAGGATGGCAAAGTTTTTAAAACCTTTTTCCTCCAAATCAGTTTTCAGTGTGAAAAAAGTTGGCCACAAACTCCAGATTTGAGACTAGGTGCAAGTTTAAGAACCCAGTCTCAGTCCAATTTCTGTTAAGACTGGTAACTAAATTGTTGGTCAGGCTACTCAATACACGTTGGAGAACATTAGTTAAAGTTTTTATGCTATACTCTCCTTGAATCTAAAATTAAGTCTGAAATGAGAGCCTAATGAAAAGGCCAGCAAAATACATGCTTTTATACATGCTTTTCTACTGACTTTATGAAACCTGTTTTCACCTCTGGACCATAATCTGTTATAATCTGAGCTGCAGAATGATCTTGTACTGGAGCCCAAGTGTTTTATTTGAAATAATAAAAAAGGAATCTGCTGTCTGGCTAGTTAGACAGGCCAGAATTTTTGGCCTGTGGGGCTGCTGTGAAACTTTTCACCAAGCATCACCTTATCCTAAGATAATATCAACAGTGGTTGAAAGCATGAAGTGCTTGTGAGAAATGCCCAAAGAGAAAAATTCCCCAGGAAGAGGGGTTTTCATTCTGTGTCACAATATGTCTCCGGGAGACTTCTTTCCCCAAAAGTTCTATCTTTTGCCCATGTCTATAAGTTTATATTTTTCATAAGTGTAGTGAAACAGTATTTATGTAACTTGAGGCTTTTATACACTTCTTTTTTGTTGTTGTTCTAGAAAGCCAAGAGTATGTTTCTTCATTTTTTGTCGAGGATTTATCAGCTTGCACAAGATACCTGAAGTTAAACAGACATAGATTAATTAGTAGTAAGGGTACAACTGTAAAAGTCATCCTCTGTGTGTTACTTTGCGTAAATACATTTGTTGAGCTAGTGGCTTTCTTTAAAATACTTAATGTACTTCTACACAATTTTACTTAAAGATTTTTTGAAAGTAAAGTAGCTTGAAGATTAAAAGAAGGATTTTATAGGAATGGATATGGATAATTCCTACCTTTGTACATTTAAACTAGGCTATACAGTTTTTTCCTTTTCATGTTTCTCTCAGGTGTCTTGTTCTCCATAAAGGGAAAAAGAAAAACAAGAGTCTGTTTGGTGATGTCTCTGGGAGGTGCTGTTACTATTCCAAAAGGCCATTGGGACTGGAAGATTTCCTGCAGGTTCTAACATGTCACCATAATGTCCCAGTCACTTGAAGTGACATCCATGGTACAGCCATCCACGGTCTTTGGCTTTCATCAAGGCAATAAACAAAATCCCTCAGGAATCTCAGCAGAATGTTCTCTTGAATCTGTCTTCCTGATACTCAGGCAAAACCCCTGATCTTTTGAGTATGATATAAGATGTGATGATGCTCAAGCCTAAGGTTTACCAGTACAAAAGATATCTTTATGAAATATTACCTACAAGTAAAAAAAATTTATATGTTGTGTTATATATTCTTAACACACAAAAAGTGTAACTATTCATATGTTAAGAATGCACAGCAGATAATTTTTTTATATATATATTAAATGTGTATATACATTTAACATCATTACTTACAGCATGAAAGATTTTAGACTTTATGTGAAATTTGGGTTTAAAATATAGGATTGTAAAACGAAAACTCTATCTAAACTATTTACTGCTATTTCTGTTTTGTGAACTTAAACTCAATACAGTTATTTTTAAAAAGTGCGGCTAAAACATTTGACAATGGAATGCTTAATCCTGAAATGATTAGTTGTCCCATTGTCCCAGCCAAAATGAAGTTTAAAGAAGAGGTGTTAACAGATCTTGCACTAGCAAAGGTAGTAGCTAGTTTAAATATTAAGGCACGTCGAATACAGAGCCAAAGTAAAAACACAGCAACAGAGAACACCATAGTTTGTAGCATGTGTTTTCCCTTCCTGCCTATAAATGAAGGATAGGTTCCTAGAAGGCAGTAAGTACAACTGTTTAGACTGGAGAAAACGAAGATCCCGTGTAGGGTGGGAATTCTTTTTCTGGCTGTTGGGCTAAGAAATTCTTCATTGAATGTCTTGAAATCCTTACATTTGAAGGGTTCAGTGGGCAACTGTGCAGCCCCGCAGCCCTGAGGCTGTTCTGCAGGAGAGCAGTACAGCAATTGCCCTGTGATCTGAGCAGAAGGATCCTTTCCTCCCTGCAGGACACCTCATTTGTCGTTTTATCCCAGCTAGCCTTGGAGAATGGTGCATGCCTTAAGATTTATCACTATAGAAACTTTTTATACATACAGAAGAAGGTTATTTATGTGCTGTGTTCACTTGGTTGCATATTTACCTATTGGTACATGTTCCTGTTCTTCATTTACATCATGCTATCTGTCCAATTTCGTGGAGGACCTTGAACTAACATGAATATTTTCATCCCTTTATTAAGACATACAATGTTCTTCAAAGACCGAGGCAGATGGCAGTGTTTCTGTTTTACATAGTGATAAGAGCTGGTGGCTGAAATGTAGGTTGGTTAAGGTAACATCACTCTTTGAACCAGAAAGAAATATAGGATTTTTTATTTTCCTGGCTCAATTTACCACCTGGCTACAGCTTTTCAGTCACAATAATACTATGGATGGTTTTGTTTTATCATTATGGATTTGTTTTTTAGGTTTTCATGCTATTTAAGGCATGCTATGACATGCCTTATTAGAAATGGTCAATTTCATGTAGATTTTTAGTTTGGCACACTGCAATCTAGCTGCACGCTTCCCTCCGCAGTTCTGTAGCCAGTGTGGTGGTAGGACTGAGGTGAAACATCTGATAGCTAAGATTTACTTGGATTCATCTGAAATACGCTTCAATAGTCAAGTTTCTAATGGGAAGAAGGGACAAAACTAGAAAAAAAGATATTATTACTGTTACTATTCATAGGGTGACAGTTGGCTTGTACGTATAATATAAAAATTTTGGACAAATGCTGGCATGAGCACTATTTTTAGTCTGAAAGTATCTGATAGTAAAGTTTTCAATTTAGTGCAAAGGTAAGGATTACCCAGGCACATTTTAATAGTTAGAAAATAGTTTCTTTGGGAAAGAAGCAAAGGAAAAATGTAAAAATGTAGGCTGCAGATTTACTTAATGTTTTTTTGGAGGAAAAGAAAGCTGATTGTTAGAGTAATTCTCTGTTTAACAAATAAAATCCATGTGTTAAGGTGAAAATGTGAAAATAAGGTGTATGAAGAGAACCTCTTATTATTTTGAGTTGGGGTGGATGTGACATCATTCAGAGAGTCACAGCCAGGCTGCAAAAGCATTAAGTATTTCACCAACACAGAAACTTTGTGCTTTGAGCTTTACTTTAAATGAAGCTTTTAAACTCTAAGGCTTACTAGTCTGTTACTATATCCTTGTATGTCTCAGGTAAAGCCAGAAAAAGAAAGAGAACATGCAGGCTATGTCTAAAGATGTATGAAGAATGGTAGGCATTAAATGAGGAACAAGATTTTTACCAGAACAACTAATCTTTGGAAACAAACAAGAGCTCCCTTTTTGGCTCACTTAATCTTATTTTCTCAAGAAATATCTAACTGCCCATTTGAAGTTTGTCTCACCTGTAGCCCTGGACAATCATTGTTTCCTGAATTGCATAGTCTTGGGTCTCTACTTTCTCATCCCACAAAAGTAATCAGTAACTACCTGTTAACTACTTATAATTACTTACCTGTTAAATACTTATAATTAACTACTGTTCCTTATAATAGCAGGTGTGAGAACGAAACATATAGAAATGCACTACTGTGCATTTTAGGACTGTAGTTAAGTTCAGAGACCTCTGCATTCTGCGATATTTGTCAGTGGGACTTTGAGGGAGGTCTTCAAAATATTGCTCCCTTAATGTGACAAAAGTGTATCACTCCCATGGGAGTCAATACCTCCACTTCTGTGAGGAAGTTAAGTCCAGTTCACAGAGGGTTGCAGGATTGTTTTTGTTTTCCTGAAACACTTGTAAAATGTCAAACCTTTGAACACGTGTGCATGTGGAGAGGTATGATGTATTTCTGTGTCTTGTATGTGCTGAGTAAATCTGCATTCTGCTCTGGGTAAAAGACAAGAGTACATGTGCATGAGTAGAGTAATTTTTAAATTTAGCAGCACCCATGTAAATTCTGTCCAATTCTTTCCTCCTTCTCCCACTGTGTCTGTGTGGCAAACACCCTGGGGTTCCTGTGGTTTTGAAGTGCATTTGCATGATACTGTATAATGAGTGATTACATTGTTTTGTAGTTGTTTGAAGGAGGTCACAATAATAGTTTTTGTACTTCTTTTTTGTGGTTGTTGTAATAGCTTAAGTCATTCTGGGATTAGCTGCCATGCAAAAGGAAGAAATGTATGTAAGAAGGAATCACCTAATTGCGACAAATTGTCAGAATTTTAGATGTGATGTAATACCCTGTTTTCCTGTAAATTCCTCTCCAGAAGGAGAGACCCGTATTTTTATTTATCTCTCTGTGTCTTTGTCATCTGTGGTGTAAGCACAGAAAAATCAAATTTCTCTACAGAGAGAGGTCAAGATTTTTTGTTGATGAGCAAGACCAAAAGATTTCAAACATTTCTGTCCTCTTGACAGCAGAGCTTTTTCTGTCATCGACTGGAACTTTGGAATAAATCAGATGGGAAATGCCTTCTGGCACTCAAGTTTTCAAGAAGTTTTTGAAAACTATTTGTATACTGCCCTGTGCAAAATTAATTCCCAAAACTTTATAGTTAATCAGAACAATTGTTGTAGTGTCCTTGTTTCTGTGGCCCACGTGCTTCATCCACACTTTGTACCATGGTGATAAACTGTCAGGATACGATATCTACCTCTGTTCAGTCCCTGAAGTTGATCCAGTCCCATCTGCAGTAGTGTAAAATGACACAAAGGGAGGGAAGGAGCTAAATATATATCCGTGACCTTCAACACATCCACAGAGCCTCCACCGGTGCCTGCCAGAGATACATGGATGAACAAGAAATGCTATTTCTTCTGCATGGCTGGCAATCATGCAAAGCCCTTAATGTAGGTGGAGGAAGGGAAGTGGCCAAGAATTTGGATGGACCAGCCATCAGAAAGGAGAAGTGGGATCTCTACTCCTGCCAAGGAGTTGAAGAGAGAAGGACCCTTATGCCTGGCGGCATGAAGCAGAGGGAGGAAGAATGATTGAAGCACAGATGTTCATAGGAAGATGAGAGCGAGTTGGATGAGCCCTTGTATTTGGAAAAAAGAGAATGGAGACACTCAGAACAAATTTTTTTAGAGCAGAAGAATGACAGGGAGGTCTTCACAGAGAAGAGGAGGGAAGGTGGCCCACAAAAAACTTGCAAGAGAAAGAGGCAAGAGGCCTTGGTACAAGCAATAAATTCAGTCAGCTGAAATACACAACTGTCAAGTTTCTATGCTCTTTCTTCTACAAACACTAACCCAATAGTGTTAATGCTCTGTGAATTGATATGTATTTGTACTAAACTTTTTTGAAAGATGTAGAGATATATTTCTGGACTGAATGTCAGAATCAGGGCTTTACATAACATCAACATGTTTGTAACATCCATTGCATTGAATTGCATTGCTCTTCTGTTCCTTGGCAAGATTTGTTAGCTGATTTAAGGGCAGGATTATTTCTTTTGGGATGTGTTTGTCTTTGAAGCAAGCTACTAATTTGAGAGAGTTTTATATTTATAAATCCCTCCTCAGAGTGCCAGCACAGACCCATGACGCGAACATCTTTACAGAACAGAGAGCAGGATGTGGCTTCATTTAGCTTCATCTGTCATCACTGAAGACAAAGAGGTACCTGCTCAAGGCAGTTGCTGGCTTCTGGCTTCAAGCTGGGAGAACCCTTTTCTCTGTCCCTTGAGATCTCCCAGGGAACCTTAGAGGCTCTTCAAAGCTATTACAGTTTCCTGTGCTGGATGGTTTGGATATCCCTCCGATTGCTGTTGTGAGAACTGAAATTTCCAAATGCCAAGTTGCTGCAGGAGTTTTGTTTTAAAAGGCTGCCTGAAAGAAATCCCAATTTATATGGACCTGGACCATGGAAGCCAGTGTACTTATTTCTGTTAACAACTTGGGCCTCTGACAGTTTGCCTAAATTTCTTTAGCAATTAATGGAGACAGTAGGATATGAGGAGAAAGTGTTTATACCACCCACATTTTATCTCCCAGGCATCTTTCTGAAGCTGATTAAGTGTAATAGACTCCTCCAGAAAGTGGTTCAAAGCCACCTACATTAATGATTTCATGTATTTGTGGATAGTTAAATCATTATGCGAACGTATCCTGGCATTGATTACAATTAGTGTTCTGCTGCAATAGATCAGAACCTTGAGAAGTTACAGGAAACACTAGCAAACAAGGACTATTGTGAAAAGCTCAAATTTAGTATGTTCTGTTTATGCACATTTTTTGATCTGCATTTGGCTCAATATATGCGCCCCTGAGACTGGTGAAGAAGAAGATTGAAAGTAAATCAGTACTTACCATTCTGGTCTAATGCCACTTGGAATCTGGCAGGAGCAGCAGTGGTATAGAAAGGAGCAGTTGGTAAAGTTTAATTTTTCTCTGAAATATTTCTGTGAACTATGGTAAAGACAGATGGAATTAAAAATTTTAGAAGAGAAATAAAATGAAAAAAGAAGAGAGCAATGAATGGTATTGAAAAATAAATCCTTTTCACTTTGGCCCCTTGGAATGGATTTCAAATGCCTCAAGTCAAAAGTAATGTATTTGTGTGTGTTTTTTTTCATTTACATTATAAGTTTTCCTTTTCAGGAAACACATCTT
Source organism: Illadopsis cleaveri (assembly GCA_013399915.1). Classification (NCBI taxonomy): domain Eukaryota; kingdom Metazoa; phylum Chordata; class Aves; order Passeriformes; family Timaliidae; genus Illadopsis; species Illadopsis cleaveri. The sequence continues at coordinate 54,480 of VXBB01018701.1, forward strand.
CATCTGTAAAACAAACGCGCACTTAATGCACTTAATGATAATAATGATAATGATAACAGCAACCGCAAAAACAACAACAACAACAACTACTACTACTACTACTAGTAGTACTCCTCATCCAGAATTTTAGTAAATCTTATAACGGAAAAAGTAACAAATGTCAGGTCTGTTGGCTAATGATCTTAGGGATTATTTCTTTGGACATGAGCACTTTTCACAATTGAAATGATTTGGAAGGAGAGGAAGACTGCAGAAGGGATGTTGAGTTCCTTGTGGCCATGCAACAGAATTCAACTGTCCTATTATTTTGCGTCAGACTTCTATTCCCTCAAAAGCTTACAGCCTGACCCATTTGTAACAAAGAACAAAATTTGCCCCTTCTATAGAGTGTCAGAGGTCAAGGATAAATTGTTTGATTATGCATTATAATATGTATCTATATTATCATTGTATTAAACTTTATTTAGGGCAGAAGCATATTATTTACAGGTGAATTTACGGGTGAATACAGGTGTCAAATCAGACACCACTCTTTAATGCTCATTTGTGCTCAGAAATCTTCAGAACACGGTATTTCTGTTTATTTGCACTTTAAAAATCTAACTGCTAATTTTGACGCAAGCAGTTTTTGCTTTCTAACTTTGAACAACTTAATTACAAGTTGAGAACAACTTAAAAAGAGTTTCAAAAGTTAGACTAAGTAAAGATATTTTGAAATACTGCACTGATTGAATTAGATTATTTATGGTATATTTTACTTTGGAGCTTTAATGTTTAGAATTTCCTCCTGTTTTACAGTTGTCCAGCAATATATCAGGAAAGTTTTTCCCACAGCATTTTTAAAGAGAAGCTTCTTCTATGCAGGAAGAGCTCTTAACTTATATTTTTTGAGAATATGTATCTAAGGGACAGTATTAAATTTAACATTAATTTAATTTTATCATTAAATTATTTTGATGTGTAGAAGTTTGGAGTAATGTGGTGAGACTGAATTATTTAATCCCTTACAGCTGCTTTGAGTTCACAGATACAAATAAAATGTTATAACAGGTACATAGGTGTTTCTCAAATAAAATTTACTATTTACTGCAGTCTATCTAAATTAAAGAGGCTTTTGTGATAGTGCCATAATATTTGGTGTGCAAAGCTATTCTTTCTATTACTATCTCAGTACCTTGCCAGAGTAAAACCTAGTAAGTTAGTTAGAATTGTGTTTAGGTGAATTGAAATTGTTCAGTGAAATCTCCTTAAAAGCATACCTATAATACATGAAAAATATGTTTATTGTTGCTTTCACACAAAGACTGTGTTGCAAAAGAGGTATTTGAAAAACAAAACAAAACAACTTAAAACCAAACAACTCAAGCAATTAGATTTCAGTAACACATTAAAAGGATGAACTAGTTTTTGGGAAAGTCACATATATGTATTATAAATCTATTTCTTGTATATTGTATGACTTCTTTGGGAATCCTCATATGGACAAAATAAATGCACAGATTTGCTTGCAGCACTGGAGTCTAAAGCTGTGGTTGAACTGAGGAAGATGAAGTAGTAACTGAAGTCATTCATTTGGCTTTTGAAAAAAAAAATGACAGATGAAAAGGCATGTGAGGCCAAGGCCTAATTAATAGATTCCAACCATATTCACAAGCTTATCGGTGATAAAGTTGAAAGGTTTCCCATATCCTTGTGTATCATACCAATTAATTTTTTAAAACTGCTTATTACTGGAAGGTGTGGATTTTATTTATTATTTTGCCAAAAGCATGCACACCCAAGAGATAACTACTTCTGCTTGAATTAAAAAGTAATTTGGCTCTTATCAAAACCTGAGTTTATCTGTACAGAATCTGTACTCTTGATGTTGCCTTTTCAGGCTGCTCCTGCCATCAGTGAGAGAAGACCAAGCCAGAAGCATGAGCTCCCTCTCCTGGTTGCTGCCGGAGCTCTGAGTCCTCCGCCTCCGGGCGTTCCGGGCAGTAGAATTGGGAAGACACGACTTCCAGATTATTTCAACCAATTACACTTTGGGGCAAAAATATAATCAAGTGTCTGTTAAAATAAATTAGATATAATCTTCCAAATGCATCAGAAGTATTAAAATTGCATTTAAAATCCTCAGGCACTCTGAAGTAACAGTAGTTTTATGGTGAAAGAGCATCAGATAGACCAGAAAAGAAAACACTAGACAGAAACAAGTTTTTACCTTCTGTAATATCAGGTACTAAAAGAGAGGAGCGAGAAGCGGAGAAGCAAGGGTGCAGATTAACTAATCCTATTTCTTTTGTAAAACTCAGCTGTAAACTAATATTCCCTCTCTCACTTCTTTTTAGCCACCCCCGAATTCTGGACATAATTTGTCTCAAAATCTCTTGATTTTTTTTAGATCTTAACTGAATAAGTCAAGAGACACCTAATCTAAAGTTGGTCCTTTAGCTGGAGATTAAACAACGTAACCTCTTTAAGTCCTTCCAGCAATATATGCTCTGTGTTTTTGTTCTATTCATGAGAGAAAGATTAAACTTTTGAGAAAGAGTTTGTATAATATAGCCTTTAACTCCATGTTCATCTTGAAAGGTCTTTTAGATTCCAAGGTATAAAAAGGCATTCAGCTTGTGTAAAGAGAGAAGCCTGGGTGCCCTCTCTGCACTTTGACCCTTTAGAGGGCAGCACGCCTTTGCTGGAGGAGAGATGTGATACAGGTGCAGAGGACAAGGCTGCAGATTGGGCACCTCCCTGGGCATTAAGGAAAATGGCTGCATGTCCCCTGTACTAACTACCATCTACTAATAAAGCTGTGGAAAACCACACACAGCTCATTTGAAAAGCAATTTTGCACATCATCTCTTAGACAGAGAAGTCTGGTAGTGGTCTTGGACATGCCTCTACACTGAGCAAAGGCATCACAATCTAGATGACAGGGAATGGTTTTAACACCCTTCATTGGGACCAACAGTTATCACAGAGCTGCTTGACACAACTGTACACTGCATGGGAGAGGGAGCAGATGAATGTGAACTCTTCTTACTTCACCAAAATAGTGAACAGAAGTACATAATTTTTTTGAAAGAGAAGTTTCCAGTGTCAAAGGAAAGCAGGGCAACATAGAATACAACAAGAGTGAGAAGATGGTACAGAGCAGAAGCCATTATCTTGGCACTCTTGATATTTTCCTCCAGTACAGCTTACCTCCTTCTATTAACAATGGAATTAGTTTGAAAGTCTGGCCTTTGAAGGCTAAACTTAAACTTCATTAATGTTTCCTTCCCTTCTCTGTCTCCAGTGTCCAGTGTGATTTTCTCATTTCTTTAGGCCATGGATGGATATGGAGTCTGTTTTTCACCTGATGAGTTTGAATTATATGTGAAAAAGCAGTGAGATCATCTTGGCACAATAGATTCCCATCATTCTGCCATGGACATGTCAGTTTACAGGCATCTTTGGGCGTGTGCTATCATTTCCATTAAGGGTAACTGTTAAAGAAAGGACATGCTTTTTCTACTAACTTTCTGGAAAACTCCCTTACAAATATGATGCCAGAATTATTATGAGATATATTTCAAGATGCGTTTTTTTGGGAGTTACTACAGCCCAGTCTACAAGGGGAATTCTGAAGGAACCCTCTGAATTTTTTAAGAAACAAGGTGGCTAAATCTGTCACATATTAGTAGTGATCAATGCGGCTACAAGGTAAGCAGATATGAGAAGGAAGGTTAAAAAACATCCTGGTAGTTCTTTGATGATAGTCCTGATGAGAACACTGTAGCCTCAGATAGCCTGATTACAATACCCTTGATTTAACAGTCAGTTTTTCAGAAAATAGAAAAAAAAATCACTATCAGAAGCTACAGAGGTAACTTAGGAGAAACCTAATGAGATTATTTTTGCAAGTTGCCCCTCTATTTACCTGGAGGAACTGGCATTGCAAATGTCATTTGTAAAACTGACTTTGAAGTCAGTATATGTTTTATAGATTGCTTTGTTCAAGGACATTTGCTGAAAATGCTGAACCTAAAATGTAATCCACAGGATTAATGTTAGTACTGGCCCCTAATGGAGCCTATCAGTAGAGTGAAGAAAGGTGTGCAGCTGATATGGCCATTTTCAGATGCTGTTGTAACACCTGCCAGAAGAGTTCTTAGGTTGATTTTGTAGTATAATGTAAATGCACTAAGAATAATATTAGTTACAATAGTACATCTGTAACTTTTTTACACTTTTGATACTTAAATTGGCATGATAGAAGTAGATAGTGCACAGAAACCAGACGATACTCCTTCAAGTTTATGAACCACCTTCATCTTCAGTATTTCAGCAGTCACCCAGATGTTGCCAGAACAACAGAATAGGTATAGTCTGCATATTTTTTTAATATATATATATATTTAATAAACTGGAGATTTTTAGAACTCACTGCTGTTATGTGATTACCTTAGAAGCTTCACATGTAAACAGCATTTCTTAGATAGGTGTGCACAATTCACTTACATTCAAACCCTTAAGGCACCATTTACCACTCTAAGCTCTATGCAGGCAATGAATGGAGGAAAAAAAACTGCTTTGAAAGCACCCTCACTTCAGGCACTCCTCTGCCATTATACCTGGCTTTGAGACACACGATTGAAAATACTGGAATTTGAAGGGTGAGGTTTCAAGGTTTGGGTTTTCTATTACCAAAGGAAAAAAAAATCTAATAATTGAGGTGAGATATAGTTACGAATGGTAGAGTTCACATTGAGACAAAGAAAAGTTCAGGGAATTATTTTCTATCGTAGTTGTCTTAACTCCATAATTGTAGGTGCCAATCTTTCAGTCCATACTCCATTATGCTAATTTTAGTTTAAGTCAGTGGAAATTTTGACTCACAAGGGCCATATTATGACACAGAATAGGGCTGTTTACATGCCTCTCTATTTCTATATTGAAATACCTGAGCTGGCTTTGAGCAGATAAATCTTTCAGGACAAATGCAAAGCTGAGCTAGCTCATGCCATAGAATTGTAGAACCATTAAGATTGCAAAACACTCTTAAAACCATTGAGTCTAATCATTAACATAACACTGCCAAGTCCCACTAAACCATGTCCCTAAGCATCACATATACAAGTTGTGCAAATTGCCAAGTGTCTGCATTAAATCGTTCTGCAGAGTAGAGATGCACTTGAAGAATCAAAGACATTGCTTTCTGAAACAATAAAAGCAGCACAGCTTTAACCATTAGGTTTATTTGGCTTTTTATTTTTTAACATGTTTTTGATGTACTGGAGAACACAATACTCTGTTGACATGGGTTTTCAAGATGTATTGTAAAAATATGAATATGATTACCCTACTCTCAGTTCTATCTGTGTTTTAGCATATTTGGTGCTATTACAAAATGCAAAAAAATAAGTATTCCATATGCTGCTTGAAAAAATCCTGTGAGAAGTATGCACTGTTCATTAAAGTACAGTATATGTTCTGTGAAATCTAGGGGTTTTTTCTAGCTTAATTTTATATTAGGTGTATCTGCTTTGCAATCATAAATTCTTTTGAAATAATTTCTTCTGCACATTGTGTTTGTCTGCTGTAATAATAACATGGGATAATGTTTGCTGAAATGTCTTGAATCCCAGCCAGTAGCTTGTGCCTTTGCAGTCATCAAGTAGGTGTTCCAAATTATGTATAATAGGTTTTAGGGAAGAAGGTGGGTGAACCAACACCACTGGCTTTCCTTAGTAACTTCTTTCAGAAGAGACAGAAAGACCACATTTGGAGGTTGAAAGGGTGCACTGCATCCTTCAGCCAAGACAAGGAGAACCCGCCAGCATCTCAGAAATACCTTACCCGAATTATTTAAATAGAAATACAAATAAAATGTTCTTTAAGTTGTAAGTAGCATGGATAGAGTTACTTACAGGCAAAGTTACTTTATTATTGTTTCCAGATGTAAATTTTTAAATGCAGGAAGGGCAGTTAGCATTTGAGTTCATTAAAAGTGATGTAGTTCAGGACTCATGCAGCCTCATACTTTCTTTTGGATGAGAAAGGGAAGGCAGGAATGAGAATTTAGTACAGTTGAAGGCTTTAGGCATGGATGGAGTCATAATTTGGAGCTTGGGTAGAATGTGTTACTTGAAAAGCAGCATCTGGACACATATACAGCAAAAGTAATTGACAGTTCTGTTCTATGGCCAAAAAGAAATTGGGAAAAAAAGTTCTTTCAGGTTGGGTGTTGTTTTTTTTTGGGTTTTTT
>VXBB01018701.1:60724-87284 GCA_013399915.1 Illadopsis cleaveri
TTGTGGTGTTTTTTTTTTTGGGTGTTTTTTTTTTTTTTTTTTTTTTTTTTTTTTTTTTTTTTTTTCTGCATCAAAACTAATGCACAGAGAACCATTTTCAAAGGAGCCAAAGGGAGATACAGCTTCCCATTTCCCACTGAAATTCAGAGCCTACTTCTCTGCATGTAAGCAATTCTGAGGAAAATTACTGTGAATAAACTCAAATTCACAGTAATTGTGCACTAAAAATGATTGATTTTTCCTTTGATTGTTTGCCTCTATTATCTGCTGAGCTTTGCCAGCTTGCTGTGCTGGCGTTAAGGATGAGTGTGACCCTAGGGGGTCATTCTCATGCAAGCCAGAGGGTGACAACACTCATGCTATATAGTTATGGGCTTCTTCAGGGTTTGTGAAGGCATGGGAGCACTGATTAAGGAGCCCTGAAGCCTCAAGTGACACAGAAAGCAAGCCAGAGCAGGGCAGAATACAAGCTGAGGCACCACCAGGCAGGCCCTGGTACGCAGCCTGCAGCAGATCCTTCTACAGCCATGTGTGAGCAGCGGTGCTTGTAGCTGTTCCAAAGGTAGCACAGCCTTTGCCAGTATCTTTTAGCTGTTTTTTTTTCTGAAGAACCAACGAATTTAGTGAGAGGAATTTGATTTATTTTCAGTTTTGCACAATAGCTTTTCTAATGGAGCTTCAGCTGCGAAGCGTCTTCTACTGGTGATACTGATGAGTATAAACTTGGGAAAATCTATTTTGACTTTTACATTTCAGGCCTGGTTTGGAGGGGTGCCATTTACAAAAGGAAGCACAAACATATTTTAACTTGTAAACAGAATAAAATTGATACAAAATCAATGACGTCTTTGTGAAATAAAAGCACTCAAAGACCAAAGTTTTACAGGGAGTATTTTAGTAAAGAACTGCATAGTGAGAGATGTTTTATCCTGTGAATTCCTTCAAGACACTGGCTGTTTAGATCTTTATCACTAAGGAACATATGCTATAATCCTAATTCTGTCACTGTAGACTCACAGTTGCTGTAGTTGTCAAGGAGGTGCCACATGTGGAACTGAGTAACTCAAATTATAGGATTGTTATAAAAAGATCTCTATTGAAGTGTTCCAGCTTTTAAAGCTTGTCCCTTGTTTCAGCACATAAATTTATATGAAGGCAGATTTTTTCTGTAAATGGATGCAGCCAAATGTGTAGCATGTGTACATATATATACATTACTTAACCAAAATAAAATTTTCATGAGTAGAATTTATTTTGGCTTTTCTTTATCCTGATAGTGTTACTGGTTTAAAAATATTTAACCAAAATGCACAAACTGCACTTCACATGAAACCCACAAAAAGTACAATAATGCACCACAGGAAAAGAGAAGGAAAATAATCAATTAATTATTCATAACATTTCAGTTGCTATAGCCACATCTGCTATGAAATTAATAGAACAACCAACTCTACAAAAAACATAACAAATATTTTATGCCTGCACTACCTCTCCTGAAATCATTCTTGGATGACCTTCAGTGTAGGATTTTCACAAAGCAAGCCAGACATCATGACATATCTGACTCCATCCTTTTGTTTTTTGTTTTATGCAACTGTCTACAGAAATCTTTCATTTCTTAATAAAAATATGATTTTACTGTTGACATTAATCCCACTGAAGTTGGTGGAAAGGTTCATACTGAATTCAGTAAGACCTCACTGGTCCTTTAGTCACACAAATACCCATGTGTTTTCTCAAAATAAAACTGTGTTTCAGGATGCAGTTGTGGTGTTTTCTGATGCAAAAGTTAGACTCATAAAATATATGACTGTCAGGCTTCACCTTATGAAAATCTGGCCTGGAATGCAAAGGGATAGGGAAACTTAAAGCCACTAAATACTCTTCTGGTTTAAAGATGACCATACATAACTTATTTGTGGCTTTACTTCATTCAACACCCTGCCCTTTTATGCATAAAGTCATCCAAGAGTCACAACTAAAAGGGGCATATTCTAGGGGGCCACAATTCCTTTGACACCTCTTTAAAATTATATGATAAATATAAATTGCAACTGAGAGGATCTGCTAAACCTGATGCAAAAATATCTAGACTGCCACACTCTCCTAAGTACCTTCAGATGGCAACAGGCATTTCTGGAATTAAATCTTTCTAAGTTAAGCTATTTTGCATTACCACCACTTAGTTTCCTAAGCTGAAGTTTGCTGAAACTGCATTAAATGAGATGCCTAGTTCTTGAAGAAGCAGCCAAAACAACTATTTTCCACCATTGTCACCATTACATCTTGTGCTGCTTCATACTTCTTCAGTGTGACCATTATAGCCTTTGAAGTTCCCACCAGGCACATGCAGAAGTGCCCCCCAGGGTGGATAGGAGCTTGCCCCATCAGAGTTCTGCTGGCTTGCAGGACTTTGGAATTCCTGCCTCATACCAGCCTTTCATTTACACTCAGTGGTTGTACCCTGACCTCTTGACTTCTAGAGCAATGCCAGTGCTACTGTCCTGTTTACTCAGAGCCAGGAGGTGAGAAAGAGGAATTCCAAGCTCTCTGGACTCACTAGCAGTCACTTCCCCTGGGAGTGCAGTGGCTCCATCTTCAGTGCATGACAACAGCAGAGCCCTTTGGTTAAACCCAGATTGCTGTGCTGCTGGGGATGCAAGAGATTGCATCCAAGGGGAGCCATAAATCATGACTTTGCAGCTTACCAAGCTGGGGAGACCAGGTCCCCTTGATCAGGAGAGCACACATCAGTTAATGCTAGCAACAGATCTAGGCTTGGAATAACTGCTTTCTCTGATGGAGGCAGCAAATTGTCAGATTATACAAGAGCTGCATATCCTTTTTGTGGCAAGAGCAGGTACCCTATAAGCAAAAATGTTTAGCAAGAGAAATAAGAGTACTTCTGTATAGTATGCTTTCAACTATTCAGTTAATTCCGATTATGTTTGGATTTAAGAGCAAATGTAGTCTCTCCTTTTAGAGAATTACATTATATTACATTACATGAAAATTAACGTAATTGTTTCATATAGCTTAAAAGGATTTTCCATCCTAGGAAGACTTCCAAGATTTTGATGGTTCTGTTCATCCATTATTAGGGCACTATGTTGAAATTTCAGAACGGTTGTGAACTTAACTATTACTTTTGACATGAGTTGTTCTTTTTAATTGTTTCTAAATAAAGAATTCCATTTTAAAGCATATTATTTCAGCTATTGCTGCCTTACGTTTTAAGATGATAGCTTTGAAAGGAAAATCAGTTAGAAAATCTGAAAATCAGTTAGAAAATAGTCTAAAAAACTATTCTCAATACTTTTGAAATGTTTTCCTTTTTTAATAAGAAATTCAGTGCCTTTGGCTCATCTCCCCCAGACAATTTCAGTTTAAATCATTTTGTATCTTGTGGTAAAAGCAGCTTTCTTAAATTTTCCATTCAGCAGCATTCCTAATCCTGGAGGAGTAGGAGCTCATTATTATTTCTTCCGATGTGATGATGGATAGGCAGTCTACTTTTATACTTTTAAAATGTTATCTGATGGTTAGAAACATAAACATAAACATAATACAGTATCTTGAAACCCCTAAATGCCTTTGTTATTTAATAGAAGAATGAAACAAAAATATAGTTTGTTTTCTTTTTCCAGCATTGAGACCATGCAGTCACATTATAAAGATTACATAGTATTTACACTGATGACATCACGTAAGTATCTGTATCAATGTTAGTTTCCAAAGTAAATGATTTTTGGGTCTCTTTTAGACATCAGAGATCTCTTAGTCTTATAATAAAAATATTAAGAAATCCACTAGGTGAAAAAAAGTCTTATAATGAGATGAAATATGCTCAGTTTTTCAGTTTGCAGGGAATGCTTCAAGCGTTTTATATTTTACAAACATTGTTAAAATCCCATCTGGTGTTTGTGAAGCATTTTACTGTCTCCTGCTGGGCCAGGCAGACATTGGTTTTCATGTCTGTATGTTTCCAAAACATGGGGAAAAATATTGAATGGACCTGGACCAAACAGAGCATAATGATAGAATACTATATTTCCATTCTTCTGCATTTGGGAACAGAGACAAATGTCCTTGATTCCCGAAAAGATCCATCAGTTCCCATAATTCAACTTCATGTGAAAAATGCAAAGATGTAAATTCCTCTAAGTAGTCCGACATTCAGCATCTTGATCATGATATATTTTTGTGAGCAATAAATATATAATTTCTGTTTCAATTATGTATTTCATTTTCAAAAGAATTAATTTAGAAAACATAAAACCCAGATGAAAATGTGTTCCATTTTTAGTAATACATTTTTTATTTATGCAGTTGATTTTACTTATGAATTTTGTGTGAAAAATAAATAAATATGAAAGCAGAAGTGCAAAGTTTTTCTAATCTTGTGTTCCTGGAGCCAACATCATGCATACTGATGTCCCATTTTCTCTAAAGTCAATGGGAATGGATTCATTTCTGGTCTTACACTGCCTCTAAAACTGGTATAGCTTTTAATTATTTCAATTTAGTTACTGAAGCAGTAAGAGAGGAGAAAAGAGAATTAGTTCAGAAGGGAGAAGGGTCAGTGGGTCTGCACTAGCTGTTATTTGTAGAAGGGAGATAATTATCTAAAATGACATGGCAGTGATAGCATAGCTTCTGCTTACAATTGAATTTTAATGGCCTAAGAAATGTAAGTATTTCCAAACACATTTGTTGCAGTGAAGGTCCTAGAAAGCCTTTCCCACATTCACTGATAATTCATAGAAAATGTAGATACATTGCCAAAACAAACAAAAAAAAGTCTTAGATGAACAGAAGTACAAAAATAGACTGATTGCTTTTTAAGATGCAGCAGTCATAACATTGGAATACCAGATGGAATTTTCCATAGACACTTTCGTGGCTTTTACCTGATAAATGGCTGGCATTGTATCAGAAAACTTTTTCTGTGTGTGCTTTTGATTGTATATTTGCTATTTTCTTAAAAGACAGACTTTTTACGGAGTGTAATTCTTGCTGCATTTGTTCATCCTTCATTCCTCCACACAGAATTTGCACACACTGGGCCACTGCCAGGAAACATGGGGAGCAGGTCTACATGCAGACACACATTTCATATAAACTTGATGTGTGAACAGCCCAAGGGATTGATTGTGTGTGCAGACAGTCAGTAGGCACATTCCCCCTTAGATGCAGTCTTGATACTTGTGAAACACATTGTCCCTCTCATTCCAAGCCCTCTGGTCTCCCTCTTTGCTGATATCATATCCATTCTTACAGCCAAAGACTATGTGCAAGTGAAAGAGATCTGATGTGTATACAAATCTTTTGGAAATTAGATTGTTTTCTGCTTCTCACTTTCTCTGGCCAGTGTAAAAACCCACTTCCTTTGCTATTTAAAATGTTTTTTTTTCAAATTGTTACAGAAATTGTAGATGTCAGGGTAATCAGAATTCTGGATAAAGGACATTTATTTCTATTTGAGGCACTTTGCTGAGTCTGTATACACAGAGTGTGATAGCAGCTTTATGCTTAGCCACAAATCTTCACTGTTAACTCTCTGGGAAACAGGATGAAGGGATGGACAAGCTCAGCCAAACTAGTTGCTGTCTCCTTCATAAGGCAGATATGCAATATGGGCATATGTTCCACAAAGATCTGAATCTGTGGTAAAATGGAACTGAAGGAAGAATTGGAAAAAGGTAAAAAGCTGAGAGAGAGTAAGAATTGCTAAAGTCTGTAACAGCAAGGAATCACTTGTCACTTCCAGCCCCTTTACTATCTTTTGGGGGGATATGGTGGTCAGTAGTGAGCTGGTGACCAGCTGTTGGGGTGGGAGGAGTGAGGGGAGGAGTGATGGTAGAAAGGAGGCCAACTGCAGCTTCCCAGCAGGTGGGAATGATTATGGGAAGAATGACGACCTGTACAGTACAAGTTATTGATGGTACTTCCCAGAGGAGCTGAGTTAATAAAGCTGCAGCCAATATAAACCACATCCCTTGCATCTTGTCTTTCTTCCTGCATGTCCGGAACAAAGCAATGAAAGACTATTGCCTTCTCTTCCCCCCATGCCTTCCCCAACATGAACAAGTTTTCTTCCACTCTGTTCTACACAGCTGTGTCGTGAAAGGATTTAACTCTTGTTTTCTGTTAAAAGTACAACAATATGAAGATTGAGTAGATCCTAATTCTACTTTTTTAGAAGGCAGTATGTGCTCAAAATGTAAAAAGGAGTAGAAAGCAAACAAGCAGAAATACTATCTGCTTGATGCATGTTGGTTTTACCTTTAGGATCTATTCCTAGATCTGTGCTGTGTTTTTTGAGACTGGGTGGAAATTACGGTGTTTGCATGGTATGATCTGTGAGTGCAGCTGACACCCAGCCTCCAGGTGATGGTCTTTGGAAGTCATTGTGCTTTTTAATAGTATGGACGTGTAGAAAAGGAGTTGTTCTGAACAAGAATAACTACAGAATGGAACTCATTGAAGGACTGAATACAAATCCAAATTCCAGACTTCTCAGTGTTTCCTGATTTAGAGCTATTTTTTTTGGTGTGTCTTTCTTGTAAAAGTTTATATACTGTCCATTATATAGACAAAGTTACTTTTGAGGTATTTTCCACAACAAACAGCACATGACAATCCTGATCCTACATCACATATTTCCATTTGCTTTTACAGCTCCAGTCTTAATTTTCCTCATTTCCACTAAATGGCTTTCTTTGCTATGACTGGGTTCCAAGCCCTGTTGGTATGGAAGAGCATTTGAACTAGTGAGGACTGAATGACTGGCTTCAACACCATGTTTATATTTAATAGGTTTGGCTTGCTATTCCTTTGAAATTTAGTTTGTCTTCTTCCAAGTCCATCACAGGAGCTGCAAGTGGCAGAATACTGTTTTATTTAGATATCAAACCCTGATGCTATGGCCTTGAAGATGATTTTTTTGCACAATTACTTCTACAATCTATATAGCCCGTTACTGAAGTATCAAAGTTCTTCCTGAGTATTTAGAAATAAAAATATCTGTAACAATATAAGCTTCTCTTATTTTTTTTTCCTTTTACTTGGTCCAGGGTGTAAGAAAAAGGTCCTTAGTTTATGGATTGGCTGAATGAACACTTGTGTACCTGCATATGAGATTGATACTGAGAACTCAAAGTGAAAAGTGTATTGACTATACACCTATTTCTGAAGGTGGTGACACTTCTGCTCATTCTTTCTTTTACAATCAAGGTTAGTGTTTCCCAGACAGGGAAGCTGTATCATTCATGGGGAGTGATCAGCCAGAATTGGGTTTACTGTCCTGAAACTAGGTGTGCTGATAAAGAAAACTTGGGAGTCACTTATCTGGGTGAAACAATGGTTAAATGACATTTGAATGGAAGATAATATTTATAGGTAGGTTTATTGATTTATTAGCAAAGAATTTTCTTTTAAACTCAGGAGGCAAGGAGTTGAAAATTGAGAGTGGAAAATAATAAACATGGGCTGCACAGCTATTTACTTGCAAGTCAGGAGTTTTGTGTGCAGTGCTTTGTTGCTATTTGGGCATCTGTTGTTACTGTAAAATCTTTACATCTTCCTGTAACAGTACTTCTCAGGCTTTTAAAAGCTGAGCTCATTTCTAAAGTGAAATCAATCGAACCCCTTGCTTTTTCATGAGCTTTTTTTACTTCAAACACCTTAGCATATGTATATTCTGGGTTTTCCTTATTATATGCCAGTTTTTACTGTTTATACTCAGAATCACTAGGTTAAGAATTCCTTCTAAGGCACTTTTCCCTTTTTACTTGAATTAGCAGTGAAATAGTGACCAGCACTGGCATTAGCACCTCTTGCATTTGGTGGATTTAGTGCATATCTAGGAGTAAGTGCTGCAGGATGATCCATCTGAGCCAATTGCTCCCTTTTTTTTTTGCAGGCACCAATCACAATCACAAGAGTTAGAGCTTTGATATTTAATAATTTCTTAGCCTCTCTTAGGAAAGTTGCCCACCAAAGTTAGTCTATTTCCTAAGGAATGGTCTACATCTTGAGAAATGTTGTTCTATAATTACTGACTTAATGGTAGGCAAGTGGAAAACTCTTTTCGCACATAAGGACTAGAATTTTTACAAACATAAAACATTTTGCAGACTTCAGAAGTTTTGCAGTGTTGATGATGAGCTTGGATAAAGTTAAAAGCAGGGTATTTGCTTCTATTGATTGAATTCCAACCCTTATTTAGACCGAATTGTACATAGCTCTAAACACCTTGATCTCTATTTCCCAGTAAGGGGTGCAAAATTTCCTTAAAGTCCCTCTTGTTACCCTGGGTTTTACCTGATTTGCAAATGTAAGAGTCTATGCCTACAATGAGAAGTATCCCTATGAGGGAGGGGACCACATCTGTGTTCTCTGAAGCATGATTGTATAACTGAAGCTTTAGATATCAAAAATTTTGAATTTGTTGTCGCACAATTTTTCCTACCAGCTACCGATCCTCAGTATGTGGGAAGTTTGGCTAGTGGATTCAATGACTGGGGATAAGTAAGCAGGCCAGATGTGGATCCTTGCCTCCCGGCCTCAATCTCCAAAGTTTCTTAGGCAATAATAAAAAAACACAGCATGGATGTGTACCAATGAAAGATCTGTTGCTGTCTGTATACAGCAAGATCTGCCCCAGCATTAATAACCAGAGTAGAGACCAACATTCATTTCAGCAATTGTTTTTAAGCTACTGGGTCAATGATATTTTTGACAATGTGAATGGCAAGCATTAAAATTGCTTTCACAAAAGCGGTTAACACATTGTACCACTAATTATATGATTACAGGGGAGCTATTTATCAATTTACTTTTACAGGAACTGTTTATTTTGGACTTAGCCTTTGAGTTTTGCTGTAGTTTGAACCAGAGCCTTTCACAGAAGGAAGCTGTTAGTAGTGGCTAGTTTATAGAGTTTGGGGCCCAACAAAAATACCTCAGAATCATCCAAGGCCAGACAAGGTTTTCATTTCAGTTAAAAAGTGAGCAGATTTTTTATTTCTAGACTTCCATCTTTCTTGATATTTGGGTGTCAGATCATGCAAGCATAGGGTGACAAGTGGTGACACATAGAAGAGGATGTGTCCTTTGCTATATCTACCTTAGTTCCCTTCTCATATAGCCACCTATTCTTTGGTTTTTAGCAGCCATGAGAAATAAGCACAGCCCACTTTGTGCCTGCTTACTGGCACACAATGGCTTTGAATGTAAAGACTTTGATAGGGATAGAGCAATAAACTAAACTGCCTTTTGTTAGAACTATGAATAAGGACAGTAATATCTCCAGATCTCCTGGTAGGCCTGCTAGTGATGGCAGGTGGAATTTTGCATGATAGGTGAAATATGAATGTTGCACCAAAACTGAGCGCACACAGAGCTCAAGTGAATTAAGAATGTAGAGCAATGAGGTGTAAGAAGGAACAGCATGTACTAAACCCATAACCAGAATGGCATTAACCAACACTGGCTGGCCTTTTTGCAATTTAATTCAGGATTATATGGAATGGATTGTTCTCAAACCTGGGATCTTATGCCCTGTGCTCCCTTTGGAGAAGTCTGTATATGCAGAATAAATGCAGGGCAGCATGCCCTGAGCTTGTAGAAACAAGTTGCATTGGTTTAACTTAAATTTTTAAATAGATTTCAGTTAGGCACTCTGTGAGGATGTTTCCCTTAGTTTAAGTATTTGATAGGTTCCTGATTTAGTGACCTGAAATAGCAAGGTTTTCAGAGCTTTTTATGTAAGAAGTCTCACAGAATACTGCGGACACTACCTAGCTGAGCCAAAAGAGAAGAGCATAGAATTTATTCACAGACTGTTATTTAAAGAGTGTCTTTGAACACCCTTATACTTTCATAAGAGTTAATAATTGGTTCAGTCCAGAGACTAAGGGCTAGCCCTTGTAAAGGTTACTTAAAAATTAGGCACTTTTAAATTAGGTGCTCTAGACTGTATCCCACATCCTGTGCTAAGTGCTAGGGTTAGCTGTGCTAAGCATGGTGAGAAAGGATAAACCAAGAAACATCTGCAAGAGACCAGTATAGGCAGCTTTCTGCAGAGGGCCAGAAAGAAACATTAGGAATCTTGATTTTCTGCTGAAGGAACAAACCTGTCTTACATCTTCAAAGGGTTTATATTTGTAATCACGTCTAGAACCCTTTTCATGAAAGACCCTCAATTTCAGCATAGTTGATTACACATTTATTGATAGTGTGACAGCCATCTGCTTCTCTTAATTGGCTGACAGTTTAAGGACTAACAATCTGAGGACTTGAAAGAGTTGAGATCCAAAAAGTTGACAGCCATTGTCTTGAGGGGCAAATCTGCATGCAGGCAAGTGGACTCTGAAATGAACATTGCAGTTTTGGTCTCTTTGTGATTTTATCAGGAACTTGGCCATAACACACAGAGGCTTTGAGTTCAGGCTGTGCTCATCAGTTTTGTTGTGCCAGGGGAACATGGGGGTGATGGTGTAGAGCTGCAGTTTGTTCCACCTTGGGTTGTTGATTTTGCGGGGCATTTACTGAGAGTTAAGAGTGCCACATAACCAAGGGCAGGAAATGATAATTTCTTACTTCCCACAAAATGCCTTTATACTACATACATCTTGCCTATACTACTGAAGTTGTGACACCATCCAGAAAAGCACTTGAATTATTTGATCCAAAAAAGCCAAGAAGAAACCTGTTCGTGTGCTTCCTATTTACATACATCACAGCGATGATTCTGGATTTTTGTCTCTATTCTAACCTCAGGAGCAAATATCAGAACCCAGAATATTCCATCTGGTTGGCAAATGGTCTGTATTGCTACCATTGAGAAACATACTCTGTGCTGTAAATTGTGGTATCACAACTGATCTTTGTATGCATGATAGCCTCTGTATTAACCAACAGCTCCAGGGGCACAATCTGAGTACTCTCGAATCATGTCCTTATGTTATTGAATTTGTATTTCTACCTTTCTGGGTAAATGGTATAAAATCTTCTTTAAAAATGAGTGTGCCCACCTCTGGCTGTTAAAAAAAAATAAAAGCAGTATCTCACAACTGCTGCCTCTAGAAAGCCCAGTTCCATGAATATGTGTTAAATGTCTCCCTGAATGTCTGTTGCATTTAGTTACTTACAGGTTTTAAGCTAGTGGAACAGATGTTTTCTGGATCCTGACTATAAGTAGGCTGGAAATATCAGAAAAAGCACTGAATCAATCAGCTATATATGTACTGGGTAAATTTAGGCAACTTCAAGATTAGGCAACACTTGATGAGTTTTATTTGGATTTCAATTTTAGTCTCAGGGTCTCAGTTCCAACTTCAGCCTTGCTTTAAATGTCTGCATCCTTCCTGGATACAACACAAAGGCTTTAGAGAATACTTGTGCCTCTGTTCAAGTGTGCTTTTGCATGAAGGTCCTGAGGAAAAGATGATATTCTTTAGTGTTCCTCAGGCTCTGTACTATGGTATGTGTCGTCTCTTTCTCACTTTTGAGTAAAAAAAAGCCTTATAGATTCATGGTGGTCTGTACAGATCTCAAATGTAATTAGTTTTCTCTTTTCCCTATGCTTAGGACTCAGCTACTCCCAAGAAACTATTTGGAGGTCTTTGATTTCTCCTATATGATTTTGTTCATGTCTCATTATTGGTTTTGTGAAGTAAGGTATAAGTTAGTAGAGTGTATAATATGTGTTTCTGTGCATGCAAATTTTATTTGTCAGAGCTATACCAAAAAATCCTCACTCCTTATCATTTACTAACCTTAGATTTGTAGAGTGAATGAAATGAAAAGAAAGGGCAGTTGTTACAAAAATACACAGGGACCTTCTTTTGAATAATGTTGACCTAGAAGCTGTGTACACATATTTCTTTTGTTAGAAGAAATGTTCTAAAAGGTGACTACTATAGTTCTGTGCTTTCTCAGGGGAAACTTCAAGTAGCAATTATATTGCTACTATTCAGAATTATATATATATATATATTAAAATAGAAAATGTGTTACATTCAGTAACTTTAAAAGAATATTCTTGCTTCTAAAACTTCCTTTAAATCTCTCCCACCTTTCAAAGCAGAGAACCTGCATTTAATCTGCCAGGAGCACTAAAACATTTGACAGCTATCAACAACCTTTTAGGTTACTCTCAAATTCTAAACACTGAAATTGTGAAAGTAGCTGGTTTGGATTTAAGAGCTTACAGCTCTGGGTCATTTTATAAAACACAGAAAATAAAAAGGTAGCTGTGGCCTGTTGGCAATTATTTAATGAAAAATTTCAGCCTGTAAAATACGAGTAGTGAAGGAACAGATATTTGAATCATAGAAAAGACTGCAAAAAGATAGGTACCTTTCTTCAGTCACCCATTCTGAGAGAGGTGTCTGATACTTATGTTGGTTTACATCCATTAATTTCTAACCCAAAATTAAAATTCACTCTAATGTGAATTAAGTCCTCTGTCAAGAGGACTTGCCTGTTGTATATCCATAAAAAACCTGTGCCAGAGAAGTCATCTCTGACATGGCTTTTCAGCAGCTCACAGGATGATCTAGGCAGATAGAAATCCTGTGACTGGAAATCCTTTTGCTGAAAGGACTGCCTAGCTTGCAACATTGATGGCAGAGAAGCTGTTGTTGATAGCCGTGCTGCACCTCACAGTCTGGCTGCTGGTGTTGGGAGCAGCTGAGGGAACTGGATTCCCACAGCAGCATCATGCATAGTGCTGTTTCTCTTCATTTAGAGGGAGGAAGAGTTAATTTTAGTCTAATATGTAAAATTTGTCTTTTTGTGTAGTGGGTGAAGCATAAACTCAGTGGGAGGTCCATGAAACAGAGCCTGCCTCTGCCCCATTAGCATTCTGGTCATACTTTAGAACAACATAAACAGACTTGCAGCTTTTAAAAATGTTGTTTTGCTCTCATCTGCCCCACAGCTGAATTCTCCGTAGAGAAGGGGTGTTGTGCCATGCTAAGGCTGGGGTATTTAAATTTCTCAGCTGTGTATTTTCTAGCAATTATTCTTCCCTTCTCCCCGCTGCCTTCCCCCCTCCCTCCCCCCGCCCCGTGCCCTGTGCTTCCCCCTAGCTTTTAGAAATCAATGAGAAAAATGAAAGGCTGTTAATTCAGTTCAAGATTTACTTCTACCAAGTCATTCCACATGTTCATCTTTACAATTTCCTATTTTTTTAAAATAAATACAATTTTTAGTAGCTTGAAAAAATTGTGAGTTTAGTGTCTGCTCATGAACAAGGTCACCTCCCAGGCTTCCTCTGCAAGGAAGGAGAAAGAGTTATGCTTGTTACTTCCATCCATACAAGCTGAAACAGGCTGTGTTGTCTTCAGATCAGCCCAGCTATCTGCTCAGGTGAATTCTGTATCTGGCAAAGCCAGGGTCCCTAAGCAGGACAGAGCATGTTTTAAATAAACCCTTGTAATGGAAGCCAACTCAATCCAAATGACCCCTACTGCAGGTTCTTTTAAAATTATTAATTATTTCTCTTCTGCAATAATGACATTTCTGTATTTTTTACTTTTTAGTTTCTGAACCTTGCAGGAAATGAATTGATTGATTGATTGAAGGAACTGAAATGGTTTTCTGCTGCTTTGATTAGAAGGCATGGAGGAATATGTTTCACAGTAACACTTTATTTTGCTTCATTCTTTCTGCAGGCAATTTGAACTAAGTTTTCGAATTCCTTAGATAGGCTTTTTTTTCTTTCAGGCAAAACTATACATGCAATTGGGTTTGCACTAAGCAGAAAATAAAATATTCAGAACTGTGTTGGGCTTTTGCCCTCTAGAACCACAATTATGTCTCTAAACAAGAAGTTGATTTTGAAATAAGCCTCAGGTTTTAATAATTCTAAATGTTCCCTTCAGATTCTAATTCTGTGTAGGTCGGGAGTGTTGTAACTAATGGCATCTCTCAGATCAAGGCAGAAGTACCTTAAATATGGATCAGAAACAGATCTGGCTGCAAAGGCTGGCTCTACACTCTCACAAAGCTTTGGAGGGTTTAGATCTTGGAACCTGATTTTGGTCAGGATTGTTCTTTGATATTCTCAGATGAAAGGGAGACTATAAATGTGAAGAGCAAATTCCTCTGCCTTGGTTACACCAGTATTACTGAATTAGTGCCAATGTGGTCACATGCTGTAGTAGGGTGGAAAATTTGGCCCAGAGTGTTTATTGTAAGTAGCAACAAGGCAAAGAAACTTATTGAAGAGAAGAAACACAAAACTGTAAATGGCCAGGCAACAGGCCTCATGCTAACTTTGTTTGCCAAACTGGTGGTTTACTTCAACATTAACATTTTACACAACCAAGCCAAATTCACTGTGTAAAGTATTTCATTGCCTCTCCTGCCCTTTGCCTTTTCTAAGAGATTGAAGGGCACACATAAACTGCTAAAATACCCAAAATTGTTTAGCTATCTGTGTTCAGTATCCCTACAGGCTTATTTGCTACATAAAGAGCAAAGAAAACCAGCTAAATAATTTAAGAGGATAGAGAAGTTTTAATTGAAAAATATCCAGGGGCTTTATTGTAGACTTATGAGTCTGCACTACAGATTTCTAATAGCAAACAATAGAAGTGAAAAATAAGAGGGTTTAATGCATTAGTTATGGGTTGGTAATGTACAAATATGTGGTGCTTATTGTCTGCCTAGCATGGCATGGCATCAGCCTTGGGTCCCCACTAAAACAAAAAAGCGGAAAGTCAAACAACAGTCGTGTCAAATTAAACCTCTTTTTGTTTAATTTTTCAAAGTGATTCATTTAACTGGTTGGCAGAGAGTCAAACTGATAGCTAACAATAGTTCATTTATTTAATGTTGCTTTCAGTACCCTGTAGCCACTCGACTGCATCAGAACTTATCTTCTGTAATTCTCTTTGGGCTGTGAAGATAGGCCAGGAAACTGGAGTAGTCAGGCGTGCAGGAAGGCACAGCTCACATGGTGGGGCAGTTTGTGCTTCATGAACCATAGGACTGGGAATGGATTTTCAAGGATAGGTAAAGCTTACTTTTATACCTGAAAAGTAAATTAAACTGATATCTTTATGTTTCATGATCGCTGAATCTCAACAGTCTAAAAATACAAGAGCTCAGTTTATAAAGTTAAAAAAAGTGTTGCGTAAACTGCCAAAGCTGCAAACTGTGAGAGCAAACAATGAAAATGAGATCTTTCTTGACTACATTTTCTCAGCAGTTATAAAAATGTGGATAAGTTAGTCTCTTGGTGTTTTCTATTTAATTCTGTTTTCTTAAGAGGATTGAAAAACATGAGTCTGATTAGAACAAACAAGCAACTCTTTCTTTCTGCATAAACATGAGTAAATGTAGTAATAAGCACTTTTTAGGTTTGTGGGGCTTACAGAAATAAAGTTAAGCAAAGGTTTTTATGTCAATAAAGTCAGTTGATACAAACCTAATAATCAGAGAGGAAGCAGATCTGTTGAGTAAGAAGATAATATTTATAGTAAGGGTGAGTGTTGATAGCAAGGTTTTTTCTGTTCTGTGTAATAGAATTTTGTGTGACTGTTGAATGGTGTTTGATCAGGGAGCTCTGATATGGGTTGTTCACCTAATGAAAACAAGAGTAGTGTATGACAGTTCTCTAGCATTTTAGAATTGTATATCATGCAGTATAACTATATACAGAAACACTAAAGGGAGTGGGAAAATAAGTCTCCACATGTAAGACATCTGTTTAAATTCCATGTATAATTTGTGTGTGTTTGTTTGTTTGTTTGTTTGTTATAAAACTGGATGGGTTTGGTCTTCCATTTTAGTTTTTACATTTTCCATGTATATTTTCCATATATTCATGCTTGCACAAGGTGATCTGTAAAAAAATAAAACATCTCTAAACATAAGAACCATGGATTGTATATTAAATAAAATTTTCTATTATTCAAGTCTGTTGAGGATTATCTATGCTTGCTAGGGGCAAGTTTTTTGAAAAGCCAAGTAATCCTTTCGGTGCTGTTCCTATAAGTATGTTCTATCCGTGCCAAAAACTTTAGTGTCTGTGGTTCATGTCTAGTGTTATGAGGGTCTTTTACCACAGGAGGTTATTTTAGAATAATTTTCAAATGCTGTTTTTTCTTTAAGAAACATAGTTACTTGTTATTCAACTTATATTTATGACAAGAAATCCTTCTGATAAAATAAAAGCTTTTTTTTGTTCTTGTTGGTGTTCTGTTTTGTTTTGTTTTGTTTTCAGAAAATGTGTGTTGCTCTTGCTAAGTAGAAGGATTCTGTCAGAAAAAAAAAAGACTGACGAAAGAACACTGGTCCATCATCCCTGGTTCTCTGGGTCTGTCTTTATGTGATCCTTGTGTTAAAGCCTGTAATTTTTCCTCTCTGAATTGCATTTTATTATTCCTTGGTAACTATATCTTTAATGCATTGAAGAAATCTCATGTTCTCTGATATCGTGGTGAGCCAAGCCCATGAGAATTTTGGTAAGTAGGAGTCTGCCATCAGTCAAATCAAGAGTGAATTGCAATCAAAAGAAACCCTTCAGTCTAACTGGGAAAAGAAACAATCTTTTCTCAAGAAGGATGTACATTATAAAAACAATACAGTGACCATTAAAAAGTACTTTCCTTATTTCTGGTGGGTTTTACAGTGACATGAAATATAATGGAGTAAGCCGAATTCTAGATGTAAATGTGTGTTACTCACCACACTCCAGTGAATGTATCATGAGCACTCCACTCCAGTGAGAGTGCCAGAAAGGTATTGGGAACATGCCCATTATGATGAGGGTCAAGAGCCACTCTGCTGTAATAGAGGCCTGCACTGCAGAGGACTTCAAAACAGAAAAACACTTCAGAAATGTAAAATCAATACAGCATTGGTTAGGACTAACATAAAGGCAATGTAAAAAGCAAACCAAGCATAATTGTATTGTTATTTATTACCAGTGTTGTTTATACTGATGTAGGTGTTATGCAGATAGAAGTATAAATAACATTTCCTCCCAAAATTTTAAACTAAATGCCTATGTACAGAAAAAGCAAACCCACAGGAAGGGAGGTGCCAGGATTATTCATGCCAATGTAAAAATGTCCTACTATGTGGGGTGCTGGTTGCGTTTACATGGGATATGCAGGACATTTTATACTGTTGAAGTGTATATTTTGAAAATATAACCAGAGGCTAAAATCCAGTCATGAAATTGAGTTTTCACTTTGACATCAAAAGGGCCACGGTTTCACTTAGGTAGGTACTTTTGTCAAAGTATGAAAAAATGCATGCCTGAGGAGAGTATTAGTCAATAACTGAGAGGCAACTAATAAAGTTTTATGGTTAATCTTCTTAGAAGTTCTTTTATTTCTGGAAATAAAAAGGAGCCAGTATCAAGATTATGCTTAAAAATTACAGCCTGAAGTATGTTTCACCTTCCACCATCAAAAAGTGTAGAATGTTTAGTTGGCTTTTGTTTTGGAATCACTTCACTTTAAAAAAAGGCAGGGAGATATCACAAGAGGAGATCACAAGGAATTTTAGTTCAAAACTTCAGAGTTTTGTGTTCCACAGACTCCACATATAAGCATGCAAAGGTGACAAAAGGAAGTATTTACTAAAAGGAGGCAGCTTCTAGACTGGATTATAGCCTATGTTCTTTATTCAGTGCAATGTGATACCTTCTGGATACTGCTGAGGCCAAAACGTTTAGAAAACTGAATGTAAGTCAATCATTTCCCCAACAGTCTGAGGGGTTTTTTGTAATTCCCATAGTTTTAAATAAAAGTGCAAGGAATCATGGTTTTAATCACTCTTACTTGCAGAAAAATATATAAATTTCAAATAATCTGTTTCACTGCTTATACTAGAGAAAGACATTTCGGTGAGAACATGTCATTATGATACACTTTCATTTTACATTTCATTTAGTTGTATTTTAGAAAATACCAGTCTGAAGACAGAGTTACATCTCTGTGCTGTTACTGCACACACATTTCTTCACCAACAATTTCTGACACAAATGGAGAGCATTTGAAAGAGTTAATAAACTTATAAGTAGTTGGAGCCGTTTGCATTTAAGAAAGGCATTATGAAAACATAACTTTAGACTGGGCAATTGGAAAATTAGTTAGAAGGATGCAGAGATTTAGACCTTTAGGTGAGTTTAGTATTTCAAAAGGCCAGAGTTTGGTAAGTTGTGGGTGGAGAAGATGCCCTCGGTGAATAGCAACAGCTCTACAAGTGACCACCTGTCATCTGAAGCACAGAAATTATCTGTAAACATACCTCAGTCATGAAAAAACACACTAGCTCAAGCCTCACTGAAAATAATCATCTGCCTTGCATTTAACCACCAGATGGGCACAGATGACCACAGAGAAGCAGCAGACAAAGTATATGTTAAAAAGATTATTACTTTTCCGCAATTCTTCACTGTGTTCATGCACTTAACAGAAGGATGGAGACACCTAGGGATGAAGCTAAAAACCTTAAATAATTAGCTGAATGGTAAAGAGATTAAAGAAAACATAGCTATTGACACAAAATGAAAGAGTAATTTGCTTTGCTTTTCAGTAAGTTGACAATTGCTGACAACAGGAGAAAAATTAAGTATAAATGGTGTTGAAATAATGAAAAAATTATAAAAGAAGTAAAAAAAAAAAGTATTACAGGTGATTTTAATAAAAGGGCAACAAATACAGCAGCGGCCATCCTTTTAGAGAATTTGCACCAAAATACAGATCTAGCAGTAACGGTTATAAATGAAGCTTACTGAATTAGTGATAGTACTAGGTGCAAAGACAAGGGCTTTGCCTGTGTGTAAGAAGGAGAAGCTAATGTGTGCAATTGCAGATTTGTCAGTCTGGCTCAGTAATGCATGTAGTTTTAGAACAGGTTTTGAAGGGAAAGATTATTAAAGCTACAGATAAAAGGGAAGTGGAATATTGGTTTACCAAAGCAGGATGTGTCAAACTAACTTAATCTGTTCTATTCTGTTTTCCTTTTCTTTTAAATAGAATGACTTCATTTTCTAGAGAAAGGAAATAAAGGGGGCATTTTCTGTCTGTCCTTTTACAATGTACTCATTATGCTGCTGAAAAGAGAACTGCTTACTTGCTTGAAGAAAGTGGAATTTAAGAGCACAACTGTGAGATGACCATTGTAGGTGATTTAGGACAATATTGAAAAGGAACCATCTGTATTAAGGGAAATCTTTTCCCTGATAGTCATAAAAGAAAGGTGGGAATGGAGCATCCTGATAGTATAATATTGGGAAGCTTAGATAATCAGGATAGCTGTTGAAAATAACTGCATTGCCTTGAGAACCCGGGGAACGATACAGGAGATTCAGCAGTAAGAGCTGCAAAGCATTTCAGAAAGGTACTGTAGAGAAAATATAAAATGTAAGCTGAAAAATGAGAGATTATGAGAAGCCTGATTTCTGTTTATCAAAATACTAGATGGCTGGAAAACTCCATTCACCATTTTCAGTATAATTTATGGGTCTTATTATGCCTTCCATTGCTGTGCTAAAAATTGATTTGTTATCAAAAATCTCTTCCCCACACAGATATTTGTAGAATATGATCCAGTCATTTTCTTAATTAACTAAATGAATAGAGCTTCTGTCACTCCCTCACTGCAAATAAACTATTTCCAGACCATTTTCTATTCTTGTAGTTCTTTTCTGAGACTCTGCCACCAAGATTCCTTTAGAAGTGCAGACAGCGGTGTGTTTCAGCAATGATCTAATTAATACTGTATTACTCAGAAATTACCACTCCTGACACTGTTATACATCCCTCTATTCAAGGACCGTGTTCTCTGTCTACACCACACTGGAAACAGACCTTAGTCAATAATCATGATTTTGAAAAATTTTCCAGTGATGCTGTGGTTTAGGATAATAACCTTGTTCTTTTCAATTTGACTTGCTGTCTTCATTCTTTATATCTCTCTCCTTGTATTTAATCATATTAAACAACTTGTTTATTTATGAAGCAATAAAGATCAGCCTGTAGAGATGGTTTGACCCTACTCTTACATGTTATTCCTGTAATAAGTGGATAGTTATTTGCAATAAGATGTGAAAATAAAATGCCAGCTTAGATACAAAGAGGTTTTCCTTGGCTTTGTTAGAAATTGACACTGCTGGTGACAAAGTTATTTCAGTGTCTTTTGTATGTGTATGTACACATATATATGTGGAGGACATATATGACTGTCTTTATATACTTTATGCATACGTAATTAAAAACCAGTGTTGATGTGTGTAAGTCTTCCTAGATACCTCCATTATAAAGCACCAAGATTAAGAGATTTTGATGTTGTCTATTAGCAAATTCCAAGTATTAAAAATGATAAGCCTCAATAATGAAATTAATAATAGAGCTCTAAAAAATAAGTCCAGTAAATTAATTTACATGGATTTTAGAAATAGGGTAAATTATTATGAACTGATGTTAAGGCTAGAATATCAAGAACTATGCCATGCAGAAACAGAAATCTTGCCTTCAAATTAAATCCTATATACTTTTACCATTTTAAAATCTGTTTTACTGTATGGCAGTGCAACTAGGAGTCATATGAAATCTGCTGCTACCTGAACTACACTTCCTTATAAACCATAGCTCTAGGCTGGCTCTATATGGGCAGGCACATTTAGACCAGTGCCCAAAAATTAATCACAAATTAAAGGCTCTAGAGACAGAAGAAATGGAAGATGAGAGGAAGCCAAAATATGATTAACATTGTAACAAGTCAAGAATTGGCTTGAAATACCTTTCACCACACTGCCCAGAGTACACCTGGTGAGTTGACACTTTTGCTGTTTGCTGCTCCAAAGGGGAGCGAAAGTGACCTGAGCCAGGAAGTATTGGTACAGCTGTTGAGCCATTGACCTTTTACAGGCCTCCTTGCTGGCACAGCAAATAAGGTGATTTTCTCTGCCCAGATATTTCTTAGTGCCCCAAATCCTCCTGAGAATACAGAGAAGGTAAAGAGTAAGGCTGACACTGTCCTTCCACTCTCTGCAAATCGTGCTGTGTACAGCAACCTACATGATCTGCACCTGAGCCCAATATCTTTTCTAGGCAAGCAGCACCAACTCAAACAAAAGATACAATAGGTTATACCTAAAAAAAGGGGAAAATAACCATTAAAAGGGCAGATAGAGAACAAGATTGTCACATGGAAGTGAGAATGAAGAGCTCATGTTTCACAGTGGACAAGGAGGCATAGCTAACCAACTCCCTGTAAGATAAATGCTACTGTATGGTCCTTGTCTGTGGCTCAGCATCTATACATTAGCTATACATTTCTCCTAAATATGTCACATTCTATTCACCATGAATGACCATGACAAGGTTAGGCTGATAAAATATGGTACTCTTTAGGACACCAAATTGGAGCTATAAGTCATGATGCAGGTTAGGCCCGTCATAGAAATGTAATGCATGATTGAGTAACTTACTATCTCTTACACCAAGCAACAGATTCTTGGAAAAACAATCCCGGTTTTCCATGTTATTAAAATGGGAAACAGTCACAACGAAGACTTAACTTCAGAAAAACAATTTTACTGGCACTATGCACTGTGAGATGTATACCTCAGTCAGACAACTGAAGAAGTTTTGAGCTGGTGTTCACAAACTACTTTGGAAATAATTTTCTATGTTAAAGGTAAAAACAGTAAGCAGTGCATTACTGTCAAAGTCATTCAATACAGACATTACTGACTCTAATTCAGATCTCCTGAGTGATGTATTTATGACCAAATATATGTGAGGTGTCCATTTCTGAGCATCCCTGTAAGCCACCTGCAGCAGGAACACTCCATGGAACTTTCCACTGCTTATTGCTTTCCTAATCTCTCGGTGATTTCTTTTATGTCGTTATGCCTCAGTGGCTGTTAGGTGAGGGAACTGGATACAATGCTGGTGCTCTAATTAGACTATGGTGATCAGTCAGTGGAAATTGTTTTGCTTTTCTTGCACTGCTTCATTTACCTTCCTGTTTGAACTTCTAAATCTTTTCTGTCAGCCTCTGCATTCCATCTTCCCATGCACTTTAAGAGTTGAGTTTGGGATGGGGATTACTACCTCCAAAACTGCCTGGGTACCCACAGGTTTTTTCATATTTCCCTTTTAAAAGTACCACATTTTGCTAAGAAAACATATTTTGCTAAATCCTGTTGTTCTTACTGAGAATAACATGTACTAATGGTGATAAAATCTCACACACTCTAAGATCCCTTGGCCCCAGATAATTTCCTCTACCGTAATCCTTAGGAGTGAATGAGTTTTTGAATTAGTTGCCATTATGTGATCAAGATTCCTCCAGATTAAACTGCTTTGCTACTCAAAAGAGCTTGAATCCAGCCTTTCAATTATACTTGTAGCTTTGCATATACAGTTTTTCCTCTGCCAACTCTTGATATTCTTGATTTTTTTCCTCCATCTTTTTTATTGAAGCAAAATCCAATTGAACATTTCAGAATAAGCCCTAGTATTATCAAACTTCATATTTACATGTTCATGAATCACACTCAAATAAAATAAAGCTCCTGGACATGACACTACAGCCTACAGATCTGACTGACAGAGGCACAAAACAGGGACCTGTTACACATCCTTTCTGTCAACTGATTTTATGCAACACTTTTCAAGGAACACTTACATATTCAATGCCTTTACATACATAAATATGAGGAGCCATTGAGCTCTTCTGTCTTTTACTGACTTTTATGTTAAGTATGGAGGGGATTAAGCCCTTTGGTGAAAGCCATTTCTACTGGCATAACATTGTAAGTACGAGCTATAAAACTATGAATAATTTTAAAACAAAGAGTGAGGAGCTGATGTGGCATATTTGTAAATCATAATTATCAAAGAAAAAACCTGCCAAGCTGTGTTTCATAATATGAACCTAGAGATATTTCAAACAGAGTTTTATAATATTTTTTAGAGTAAGATACCAGTTTGTAATTAAAAAAATGTGCATAAAGAAAACTTCTATTATTATTTCTGGAACTAACAAAGAGTGCTACTTTTTTAACTGTAAATATTTCATATATTGAAGTCAATTTTAGCTGCTTGCTGTCCGCCATTGAATTCAGCCTGTATTAAAGGGCCCAGAAGGAAACAATTTTTTTCTGCTAAATTATTTGGATATTGAAGAATAAAAGTTCTATAGACAACTTCTGCAGATTTTTATATGAGAAACCTCATGCTGAGTTACACTTAAAAATACTGAAAATAAAATAAATGCTAGATTGCTTACTTGATTAGAAGTGGAACTTAAGATTTTTTTACTTGAGTCTACAGAGGAAAGGAAACATAAATAAAAATTATCAAGTGAGGAAAATGTTGGGGAAGTTATGAACAATTCAGGAAAAATACAAAAAATTACTGAGTGGTAATGTGGATTTTATAAATTATTTCTTTCTCTCTGATGATTTCCCTCATGATTGTAATAAATTTAAGTCTTGTATAGTGCTGACTATCAGCACTAATAGCTAATCAGGAAAGGAAGCAGAGTCCCTGATGGTCATCCTACATAATTTCACTGCAAAGGGCTTTTTCAGTTGTTAATGTTTCTAATCAGTTTGTCAAGTAATGCTGCAGGATGCAATTGGGAAGAGCTCCCTGTGAAATTTTCAAAGCCAGGCCACTTTGTATTTTCTCTTTCACAGCTCTCTTCAAAATGATGCCTGCAAAAAACATCAGTGGGTAGACTGCTAGGATGCAACCATAACTGTGTAGCAGACAAAGATTAATTTCACTTCTTATCACTGTCTGAAATATTTTCAAGCCTTTTTTTCATCTCTATCACTTTTCTCATTCTTTTTGGAGGAGAGACTGTGTTTCTGTTGTGTTCTGCAGATATGATCCATGGCTAGGACTCCTATTTGTTAAGTTAATGTAAGTGGAACGTTTTTATGCATTCTACTCCCTGAGAAGATATGCCACAAATGCTCGCATTTGCTAAATAGCTTACTTTTCTTTGCCAGTGATGCTTCAGGTGGCACCCTGAAACAGTATTTTTTGCCCCCCAAGGATAAGTAAATGAGTTTTAGAAAGGCATGTGAGCAGACTGCACTTCAAGCATGTAAAGCGTGTCACTGCTAGGAACCTGTCCAGTATATGTTTCAGTGCATAGTTATGTGTTGTGCTAAGCTGTGATATCAGGCATCTGCTTAAAAGTCAGTGTGATTTCAGAACTTCACTGCCATGGGGTCTTTCTATGATTAAAAGTCATTAAAATCCTAGGATGTGAAAGTGTACTATCAATTCTTTACCCACAAGACATTATGCAATAAGTATATTTTTCACTAGAAAAGATGGAGAAAGAGGACACTTGACTCATGATAACAAAGGAAGATATATTTGTTACGAAAATTGAGACCAACCACTGTGTGTGGAAAGAAAATGCAAGATGTTTGCTTCCTCTTTCCAAGACTGTGCATCTGAGTGCATGGAAGAAATCTCTGGACTTCAGACATCTTTAAAAGAATTTGATTCTTCAAGTATTTCTCAGTGTAGGTCACCCGAGAATGTAGCAAGGCAAGAAACTGTCCCACTTCACGTACTGTTGAAGATTCTTGTGTGCTACCATTGTGAAATTTTGTGGGCTTATGCTCTTGCCTTATGTGTGCGTCACACAAAAAGGCTGGAGCACTTCCTACACTTCAGAAAATCTTTTAAATTTTTTCTTCATTTTTTTCTTAGAACATAGTTCTGGTTCCTAAAGCAGAGTAAGGAAAAACAAATATTAAATAATCCATCAAATGGATATAAAATAGTGAGTTGTACTTCTAGTTTCTTTCAACAGTTGGAGAAAAAACTTATTCTCATAATAACGAAATCCTGAAGTCTGCATCACAAGACTGATTAGTCTTCCTGATCATAAACCTCAACAGTAAAATTATGATCTCAGGGAGTTAGTGAATGTCCTCATGCAGGACACAATCCCAAATATAATTCATATATAGTCAGATCTGATTAGCCTGGGTGAATGGTATGCTCATTTTATTTTTAAATTACAGCACTAATAAAAAATGTGTGAAGGCGAGAGATTGAGGAGAGGGGGCTGCAGGCAAGTGAAAGGGGAAAAAATTCCATACACTATTTTTCAGAATGTATTTGGAGTGTTCAAAACATGTCAGAATACTCACACACATTATCTGTCTTTAGAACCAAACGTGCAAAAACTTGCCATTGGTAAAAAGAATGGCCTAAAAAGTATATAAACATTGAATACTGCCTTTGATTTAGAGAATGAATTGGTACTTTTGCAATCCTGATGAAGCTCTTGCTGATTGTTAACATTGGTGTGAAAAGAATGAAAGCAATGTGGAAAGTAGTGGAAGCAATGTGTTTGTACAGATTTCATTGAATATACAGATTTTGATAGACCATTAGGTGAAATAACACAAGTACAGTCTGAAGATGTATGAAAGGGGGAACAATCTGGAACAATCAGAGATGAGGTCTTGTTTCTTCTTGCATGAGGATTCTTTTCCCTATTTTTTTCATCCTCAGAGGAAATAGAGTGTTTTAAAAGATAGTCAAATTGTCAAGGAGGAGAGGCATGGAACAGTACTGAAGAAACTGGACATAAGCTTTAATAAGATATCAAAGTCTAGACACTGGTGACATCATTAACGGAAGTCTATATTACCTATTTCTAAAAAATTATGTTTGGTAATTTTATCTCATTGTGGATCCAGTACCAGGTGACACAATGCAATTTCCCAATAACTTCAAGACATGACTGGTTTTTTCAGGAAAAAAAAAAAAAAAGTAGAATTTTAGAATTCTTAAGGTTAGAAAAGGCCTATAACTCATCTAACACCACCACCATGTTCACCCTTAAACCATGTCCACAAATGCCGTATCCATATGTTTTTTGAGCATTTCCAAGAGTGGTGACTCAACCACTTCCTCATAAAGCCCCTGTTCCAATGCATGAAAACCTTTATCCATGGAAATTTTTTTCCTGATATCTAATGCAAACTTCCCTTTGTGCAACCTGAGACCATTTCCTCTCATCCTGTTGCTTCTTACCTGTGAGTAGAGACCGACTCTCACCTCACACAACCTCCTTTTAAGTAGGTATAGAGGGCAATTAGGTCTTCCTTTAGCCTCCTTTTCTTCACACTAAACAACCCCAGTTTCCTCACCTGCTCCTTGTCAGACTTGTGCTTCAGACCCTTTACTAGCATCATTGCCGTTGTCTGGACTTGCTCCAGCACCTCAATTTCTTTCCTGCAGTGAGAGGCCCAGAACTGAACACAGGACTCAAGCTGCAACCTCACCAGTGCTGAGTACAGGGAGATGATCACCTGTCTAGTTCTTCTGGCCCCACTATTCCTGATACAAATCATTAATGTCCTACAATATCATTGATATTGCTCATGTTTGAATGTTACCAGTCAAATTCTGCCAGTTTTACTTGGAAAAAATAATTGCTTTTTTTCTCCTGGTTGGATTTGGTCTATTCTGTTTCCAAAGTATTAGAAAAGGTTGCAAAATAACTAATAGAAAATTTGTGTACAGTAATTTTG
>VXBB01018701.1:87823-178942 GCA_013399915.1 Illadopsis cleaveri
AAAAAAAAAAAAAAGTAGAATTTTAGAATTCTTAAGGTTAGAAAAGGCCTATAACTCATCTAACACCACCACCATGTTCACCCTTAAACCATGTCCACAAATGCCGTATCCATATGTTTTTTGAGCATTTCCAAGAGTGGTGACTCAACCACTTCCTCATAAAGCCCCTGTTCCAATGCATGAAAACCTTTATCCATGGAAATTTTTTTCCTGATATCTAATGCAAACTTCCCTTTGTGCAACCTGAGGCCATTTCCTCTCATCCTGTTGCTTCTTACCTGTGAGTAGAGACCGACTCTCACCTCACACAACCTCCTTTTAAGTAGGTATAGAGGGCAATTAGGTCTTCCTTTAGCCTCCTTTTCTTCACACTAAACAACCCCAGTTTCCTCACCTGCTCCTTGTCAGACTTGTGCTTCAGACCCTTTACTAGCATCATTGCCGTTGTCTGGACTTGCTCCAGCACCTCAATTTCTTTCCTGCAGTGAGAGGCCCAGAACTGAACACAGGACTCAAGCTGCAACCTCACCAGTGCTGAGTACAGGGAGATGATCACCTGTCTAGTTCTTCTGGCCCCACTATTCCTGATACAAATCATTAATGTCCTACAATATCATTGATATTGCTCATGTTTGAATGTTACCAGTCAAATTCTGCCAGTTTTACTTGGAAAAAATAATTGCTTTTTTTCTCCTGGTTGGATTTGGTCTATTCTGTTTCCAAAGTATTAGAAAAGGTTGCAAAATAACTAATAGAAAATTTGTGTACAGTAATTTTGTAGTCTTTTCTTAAGTGTTTATAGTTACCTTTCATCCTATTATTCATCATCAGTATTTATTATTCATAAAAGTAGTAGTCTGGAGTTCATCCAAATGTACATTTACATAAGGTCAGGAAAGACCTAAGACAAAAACCTCAATAGACTGAACTCCAAAGAGAGGGTCTGAAAGAACCTGTAAAAGGCCAGGTAAAAAATGTGAGATTTCTTCAGTGAAGGGAAAAGGTGAGACACATATTTATTCCTAGGACATAGGTGTGTGAACCTGGCTGTGAACTGTAGATGTTCAGTCACTAAGAAGGTAACTCCAGCACTCTGAATCAAATTCCATATAATTATCTCTATGCAGCCAGAATTAAGCCTATGGCTGCAAATCTCATTTCTTCTGCATTTTCTTGGAAATTATGACCAGACTTCTGAATACGCTTCAGAGAGCACTCAAAAGTTAGTTCCTGCAGTACTTAAAGCATATGTTGGATATAGGAAAGCACATTCTGTCAGTGGCACTTTCTTGTGGTGGTAAGACTTGTGAGGAATAAAAGGATGCAATGTCATGAACCAGGTCAATAGTTTTCACATTTAGTTAGCCTATTAGATGGTGTATNGGGCTCCAAGTGAGTCTTCTTGATGCAATTGTCTTCTTGATAGAAAACAGATTGATAATTTGTTGGGAAGTCTGTAATTATTTGAACTCATTAGATTTCAGAAAATTTGAAAATGTTTCAGATTCTGCATATACTCTCACATGTTCCTGTATTTAGTTTTTGGGCCTGGGTCCCCTCTTCCTGGTAACTGATACAATAATTTTGAGCTTTGCAGGTGTGAGGGGGTAAATGAACAGATTCTGGTTTGCACAGGTCCTCTGTTACAATGAATTTGAAGTATTTTACCAGGATATGAAATCTGATTACTTAAATTTCCAGTGTAGCTCTTTTCCATGATCATTGCCATCTAACATAGTTTTTCAATAAATGTTAAATGTGATGATGTTAATTGCAACAATTTCCTTTGATAGAAGGTAATTTCTTTGTTTCACTCTCTTTTTAGAGAGATCTGTCTGCTCAGTCTCTGTGCCACTACAATTCCTGTGAAGAGTTTTGTAACTGAAGGCAGCTATTCTATTCACACAAAGAATGTTGGACAGGTTAATACTATTGTGCAATATTGTGCAATATCAATGCATTGTGCTATAACCAGCACAAGTTCCTGAACATAGCTCTGCCAGAAAAAAATATTTTTGATGCCTTGCTAAATAGCATTTTCTGCTCTCAGGATCTATGTGTGTGAAAAAAAAAAAAAAAAAAGATTCTGGATGTAGTAAGATAAAAACACACAAAAATGAGCAAACAAGACTGAAAAAAGGCCCTTTAGGCTTCTTTTTCATCACTTTTCACCAGAAATTTGATTTTAAGTGTGTTTTGTTTTACTAGAATATTAGTTTTATACTGGAGTTTAGTGACTCACGCTGGAAGTCAGGAGTCAATGACTGACTCTATGCTGGGGACAAGAAAAAGATGGAGAGGATTGATTGATACACTTACGTAGTCTTTCCTGATGTTCTCTTGGTTCTGCATAGCTGCTAATCCCTCAATATTAGCAGTAAAGACCATTTCAGCCTTTACAAAGTATTGCCCAAAGATCTGTTTCTGAGTAGGTCATTAATTTTCAGGAACTTGCCAGCTATGCAACGCAGTAGGTGGGAAAAAATGTGGTGGTGCTTGGCTGTGATGCCAACAATAACTAGCTATTCACAGCTATGATTTCTCACCAAGTAATTATAACTTTTGCTTTATTAGGGGAAAGAAAATACTACTAAGAATGAATTTTTAAAACACATTTACTCATTACCAAATCATCCTTAAGTTTTCTTTGGGAAAAGGAGCTAGTAGCCCTTCTTGTTGGGTGGAAATTTCCACTAACTTTCTTGGGAACTCCAGACATGCTAAAAATACAGTGTCTATATTCCTCTGTGGCAAGGATTGTCCTCTTTTCCTATTAGGATGCATTCTCTATATAACATAGACGTCTCACAGCTGTATCAAGGTGCCGCGACCCCCGTCTGCTCCCGGCTAGCTCCTCTCTTCGAGGGCCGCGACCTTCCCTGGTGAGAGCCTCCCGAAGGGTGGCCCCAGCGCAGGCAGCACAGGCCTCTCAGGGTAGTGATAGCCAAGCTCTTTTGTGAAGCCTTGCTGCGATGGCCAAGCCAAGCAGNGGCACTGTTCCCTTCCCAATTACACTTTGGGAGCTCCTGAAGGTGGCTGTTCTGATATTCAGTAAATTCCCTCCTAAAGATGTCACTGCTTCTTCACATCATAATGAGGAACTCTCAATATAATGCTGTTTTTTCAATTTATCATGGCTACCTTTTTCTGGTCAAGGATCATGAGGATGCAGTGATAATAAGGTTAGTATCCTATTTCATTTCCCTATATAACTGCAGTTTCAACTACTGCTAGACTGTAAAATTCATTTGCAGTCCTTGTAAATCCAGAGCTTCCCAGTAATATAATAGAAGTGAATTTTGCATTTTTTGGATCTGTATTTTTCTACAGATCCTTTCTAAAGTCATTACCTGTCCATTGTTTCAGGCACTTCTTCACTTCCACATTTTGGATGGACAGTGTTTGTTTTTTTAAATTGTAAGGATTTTGGTACATAATCTGTGGTCAAGATTTGTTTTGAGGTGCCTAAAGTGATGCTGTGAAGTCCCCATTTTGCTGCAGTTCAGTCACTGGGAAATGTGGACAGTCATGCATTTGGGAAATCCAAGCCATTGCCCTAATACAGACTTGGAAGTTTTAAATTCCTCTTTTTGAAAACTTTGACCAAATTAATTACAGATTTTGATTTATGCAGAGAGACCACCCTATGTGCTTGCTCTTTTAGATAATGGAAAATATGCAAAAACATTAAAATAGATACAGGAAGAGATTATGTGGTGAGGTCTGCATTTTGCCCTAATGTTTTACTAATGCTAGAGATTGGGAATGAAAGATGCTAGTGCCTCAAGTAAGAGAGGAGACAAAGCTGCAGAATTTGTGGGGTGAGTATTATCTTCCAGAGCATTTATGGCAGAAGGTACTTTTGGCTGAAAGGTTACTCAGCTGAAAGGTTACTCACACTCCTAGAAGAGAACTTGGGACTACTAGAAGAGCAACCATAAGTCAAGTCCAACATCAGGGATGGGTCATGATGGAGCAGGAAAATATGGCACAAGTAATTGCAGTGGTGCAGGTAACTTCTGATGATGAAGACATAGAAAACAGAGTTTGGTGGAAAGGAAGATCCAAAGAAACATCCAACAACAAGTAGCAGAAGAAAAATAGGATGTCTGAAGAGATATAGGGTAACAGAATACAGGTGCTATAGAAAACAAAACATGAAAGGCGGAACAGAAAGACAGAAGAGAGGAAGAGAGTGCTGATGCAAGAAAATAAGATATGAGTGTGAAGGATGGCTTTGGATTAGAACCCTATCGAGAGAATAGACAATATACATCTGATTTGAAAGAGAATTAGAGATGAGATGAAATGAATTTCAAACAAGTAGAAGAACCCTCTTTAGGGCCTCATGGAAAACGGATTGTGTGATTGGTATTGCCCACTAAGAATCATCAATGGGTTTGTCTCCTGAACAGAACAAAAAGGCATATTGGTTTCAGACTCTGGGATGCATAGAAGTAGAGACAAGTTGACAAAAAGTCTTTGTTATGAGAAAAACACAGCATTGCTATATTTGCACTAGGCCCGACAGGAAGAATTTTAAGAGGAGCAAACCAGGGAACCTCAATAGCATTGCTATCTTTTCCAGTGAGAGAGAAAAAAGCAATGATAATATAAAGAACAGGGCTACTGAGATGGTTTGTGTGTTCCAGTTTATGGAACTAAGTTGCTAATTCAGTTTTAAACAAATAGATGCAGAGAGAATGTTGAGAGACACTTGCATAATCTCCAAATAATACTCATGTTTTATTTCACAGCAACAGTGAAATTAGATAAAGGGTGGAAAAAATACAACTAAAGGATAGAAAGTTTAGGAATATAGAGAAATTATTAATGAGTAGAGTCATAGTCAAATTGATGCTGCAACGAAAATCATGTAATTTAGCCAGAGAATTGAATGAAATCGGAAAGAAAGGATTGAAACAGGTAAAGACTGAAAAAAAATAAGGTAAAGAACCTAAAATTAAAAGTGAAGGAATATGAACAGTGGATGCATTACATGAATTTAAGTATTATAGAGAGAAAAAAAAAGGTGTAATAGAAGAACTAGAAGGACTGAGAAATACCTGTTGAAGGATTTGCCATACTCAGAGAAGAAGGCAAATGCACTGGGTAGGCATGACACATTTTTAAGTCTAGAATGCTGAAAAATAATGAGATTAAAGGAGCACACATAACAGATATTAGATCTGGGAAGAAATTAGGAAAACTATTTTATGAAGAGGTCTTGAAGATCAGTTTTGTATGTTGCAAGTGTTAGTTTTAACATTAACGTAGAAATAATTTTGCTAGGTGTTGTATTGGGGAACATTAATTTCCCTGATAAAATTGGAGAGCAAATGCTATTGGCAATTGTAAGACCACCAGTAGTGCTGAGAAGAGAACAATGCAGCACATTTGGGGACAGATTTTATTTAGCAGTTTCACTGTAGAAAGCGGTACAAAAGTCTGGAGGATGACCATGAGGTTTCCTGATGCTATAAAGCAAAGAGGTATTGCCAATATTCAGCACCATCAGATTATCATATGAGAAGGACTGAAATACTTTGAGAATTACAATGATAGATAGAAATGGGTGGATGTTACAAGGGAAATGTGCAAGTGCTTTTTAAATGAACCAGGGATTCATTAGCTGAAGACAACAGACACATCAAAAGATGTGGAAGTGCTAACAAGACTGAGAAGAATCAGAAACACTGGCTGATCACAGGACCACCCTGAAATGCAGAAGTTGGAAAAGACACATGTGACCATAGGTCATCCTATTTCTGAGAGGGGAAGCAAGGCAATCCTTGGCTGAGCAAATACCCACACTCATGCCCGTGGAAGTGAGTAGCCACAAAACAGAGGAGGATGCTTTATTGATAGGGAGTTGAGATTCTGCTTAGAAGAAAATTTAAAATAAATTCTAAAGAGGAAGAAGACTGAAAAAAAAAGTCATGGTAAATACACTGTGTGTTCAAATGCAACTGGGAAGGAGAAAGAAACATTTTTGTCACAAAATTGCAAGATTGTGGAGCAGCCCTGCTAGTTCAACAGGCAAGATGCTAACAGTTTTAAGAGGAGCTTAATGAATGGAACATGTCTGCCATGTAGGGGACTACCATGTAGTGATCCAGATGTTCCTGTCCCCCAGCCGTCAGTCAGCACCCCAGGTCCACCACCTGAGACCCAAGTCTGACTATGACCATGTTGCCAGCAGCCCTGTGGCCAGCCCAGGCCCTGTAGAACCTGGTGGGGCTGTCAGGGTGGAGTCCAGCCCTGCTGCCTTTCCTCACTGTCTCCAGTGATGGTCGAGGGGGTGGCAGTGCTGTCCCTGCCACCACCACCAAGCTGCCTGGGGGCTGCAGACCTGCACCCAGCAGAAAACACCTGCCTGGACTGTGTGTGTATGGTGGATGCAGCTCCTGACTCGCCTGAGTGGGCACTCCACTACTCCCTGGCAACTCCATCCTCTGGGGCATTCCTAGAACAAGGCAAATCTGTGATGATCATGTAACCCAAAGAGTGTTACAGAGCCTGTGAAAATATTGATCCAGGTCTTAAAATCATAACAAAAGTGACAGTGTCCTGGGTTGGCGCTGCCTGGTATCCCAATCGTGCCCTTTGTCTCTGTATTCTGTGTATTCTGTAATGTTATGTCTAACAGCTNGACGAGATCGGGCGTTCTCAGGGTGGTATGTCCTAAACCAGGACAGACAGTTACAAAGTAATTATTCACTGTGGGTTCTGCTGACATTTTCTATAATGCCCTGGTTGTAATTTCTTCACTGGCTTGGTGGCCATTCTAAAGAGATCAGTATCAATGAACATATTTTCTGGTTGGAGAAACAGCAGCCAGGAACTCAAAGGCCACCTAGCAAAGTGGGGACAGAGACTAAAGCAGAACTGAGCTCTTTCTGAGGAGTTGATCTGGGGGTCTGCTTAGAGGGACCTTGGGAGACGCCACTTCTTAGGGTAGCCTGTTCCACAGAGGGTAAAAACCAGGCCTGAAGACTGTGTTAATGTTTTGTCCAGAACCTTACATGCTAAATAACCTGACAGTGAAAGATTTAAATTTAAAAGATGACCGTTTTTAATGGCAATGCCTAGATTGGAAGAACAATAATACTTGTGTTAGTTATAGTACTGAAAATATCTTTTAGAAAGTTTAGAAAAATCAATCATTGCACTAATGGCCAAATTGGTCTGGATGGTGTCAGAAAAAGAATATATTCCCCATATTTGGCTGAAACTCCTTAGAATGCTTATTTCTTTTGCGTTTTCCTGAAGGCAACACTTTTTCCTGTCCCTCGCACTCAGGAAATAAACTCTTTTCCAGTGCTGTAATGTAGAAGTGTAAAACCCTCCATCAGAACATGTGATGGGAACCAGGCATCTATCCTGTTGCATAACACAGCAGATCATCTGTGTCTTGCATGCAGTTACAAATAAGAGCTATATCCATTAATGTTCTTGATACTTCCCTGGCAGTATTACATTTTTTTAAAAATCTAATCACAACTTGCTATACAAGGACTCAGTTGGTTCAGTTTTCTTTTTTTTAATGAACTAAATATCATATCCTTCAATAATTTAAATGAGTGTAGCTTTTGGAATGGCCTGTGCCAGCTGAGGATATGCCTCCATCTCTCCTAGCAAAACTTAACCTCGGCTCACTGTGGTATTCAATGCTTTATCTAGAACAGCCTTGGCTAAATCCTTCTGCCTGCTTATATAGTACAAAGTAGTTTTAAAATTGCTGGAGTGCCAGCAGAAGTTTTTCTGTTGCAATAGAATCCTCTGCCTGCAGAAAAATCATGGCATTATGGAAGCATTTGGTGCATTGGTCATGTTTTCACCCTTGAAATAAATAAAAGCCATTTGCCATATGTGAACAGTAGAGCAGGCTAGCACTGAGGTATATTTGCTGAGGCTCTTCATGCAGTGGAAAAATAAAAGGACCTACTTCTAAATCCAGATCTCCTGGGATTAAGGAATTGAAATCAGCTTTCTTATTTTTTCCACCCTTTTCTCTACCATCTCCAAATATAGACCAGTTAGAGTGGAAAATCTAACTCTTAGTGCAAATGTATTGAGTACACAAAATTGGTATGGGCCTATATATTGGTAGGTTAACCACTTTTCATGCCCTACTGGGACTTCTAGACACATGTACTCAGACAGATATTTATGTGCTGAGATTTTTCACATAATTTAGGGGTATGCAAGCTCATACTGCTAGTTTAAAAATATAAATCCATTTATATAAACATGTGGAGCCAATACAAAATTCTGTTCATGTGACAGCACTGAAATTGTGAGTTCACCAAATGAGATGAACAAAGTTAAGTCTAATGGTGTCCAAACTCAGCAGGATTCTAGACAAAAAACACCAGAGACTTTAAAATAAAAATGGAAATGTTTATGTTGGATGATATTGAAAGCATAAGCAATACCAGCAATGTCGGTTCCTTCATTCTATAGTGCCTGTGAACATCCCAAATTCTCTATAATATCTAGCCATGTGCCATTTTAAAACAAAATTACCCTCCCACAATTACTAATTTTTTTCTATTAATATGTTTTCTCAAGCACACACTTGCATTTATATGTAGGGAGAGATCATTGTTGTGGTTTTCATTTTGCTAATAATTTAAAATATAAGAATCCAAATTCATTTGTGTTTGTCTCCTTTGTTAAAATAGTTTGCTACTCAAATATCTGAATGCTGTAGCTTTTAAGAAACTGTATGAAATTTATATATCCTGTGACCACACATTGTCTGATGGAAAAAGATTTTGGGTGTATGTACAGAGGTTTTGTGATGGTTTGAAGAATTTTGGAATGGCCTTGTAGTCCTTATTCTACTCATTAAAACTAGGAGGCATTTGGGATGAATGATAATACTACAGGAGCAAGCTTACTCAGATGTCATTTACCCTCAGGTTCTATTTTGCTGGCATACATGATGATTTGGATTATTGCTACCTTGTAGCATGTAAATACTGAAGTTGTAATTTGCACATAAAATAGTTTTTCTTGCAGGATTAATGTAAGAATAATATTGAAGGTGGAGGAAAAAGTAGGCTATATCTGTTGTACTCCTGCCCCCTTGCATCTGGAAATTTCTTAATTTCACATATTGAATGTGTTTGTGATGTGTTTTTTATGAAGTGTAAGTAGTGGAAGAAGATGCTCTGAATGAGGAAGTAAGACAGGGCACAGAGAATCCTAAAGTCCAAAAAGTCTAGTATAAAGCCCATTGCCTGTCAAAATAAATGCTATTTGCAGCTGAGAATGCTCATCAGCTTCCAAATATTTGGCTGCAGTTCTCTTTCTATAAATATTGGAGTCACATCATATATGTCTACGAGGCTCAGCCACACCTCTTTTACCTTTGCCTGCCTCTGGTGGTGCAGCCAGCACTACAGTCCAGAATACTCTCCTTATCATTCTTAATTCCTCCTTTTAATGTTTGTTTTGGGGCTTCAACAGGCCATCTTTTCCCTACCTCTCTCCAATTTGGAGTTGCTGACCTCTTTGTACATTGACAAACCAGGTTTTTCTTATGCTTCAGGTGACTCTGATCTTAACTTACACGTTGATAGAAATAGCTGGTGATGTTTTAACTTTCAAGAACAGTTTGAAGTTTTAAGAGCTATCTCCACCCTGTTGACCTATTTAGCCTAAACAGATTGCCAAAATTTTGGGGATGCCAAAGGTTGTGCTAGTGAGTTACATTTGGGTCTCCCACCCAAATAAAAGGGTGGAGAAGTCCAGATGCAATGTCATTTAGGAGGGCCAAAAGCCCAGTAAGACTCCATGAAAAATATTTATTTTTCATTTTTTAATCCAAACCAGAATAAACAGCACCACAGCTTTTTTGCCTTAAATTCAAGCACAAGCGAAATTTGGACCACCACTGAAGGTGGAAATTCTACATACCTGACCTTATTGTCATGTTTTTAAGCAGAAACACAATGGTTTTAATGAAGTGTTTTGCTTAAAACAGAGGACTGTCTAGGGGAGTTTTGGCATTTAAATATGCATGATAAAATATTTTGACATCTCTTTGCCTGTGTGTTGACAATGTATGTGCAGGTAGCGTTACTTGTGAAGAGGAAATCCTGGAAGGTACCTGCTTGAACCTGTCCACAGCAAGAAAGTCTTCTCACTTCTGTGCATTTTAGGTATAGTATAGTGTAGGATAGGATAGGATAGGATAGGATAGGATAGGATGGGATAGGATAGGATAGGATAGATAGATAGATAGATAGATAGATAGATAGATAGATAGATAGATGATAGTCACAAAACTCAGCTTGCCACCAGTGCTAGCTGACCAGCTTTGCCAAAATGGACTGCTCTCATCCTTTCCCCAATAGCTGTTGGAGAAATCCTAGGAAGGGCTTCTTATATCATAGATATCCTGATCAGAAATGTAACTGCAAAATTTCTCTAGAGCATAATGTGGATGGTGCTGACTGGTTGACTGTTGGAGGTTTTCCTTATTCTGTTTGGTACTGAGTTTGGTTGGGAGAGAGTTAAATTTGTTCATAGAGGATGGTGGGGATTGTGTTTTGGATTTCTGATGAAAACAGTGTTGATAACATGGGGATGTTTTGGTTACTGTTGAGTGATTACACAGGGTCAAGGCCTTTTCTGCTTCTCAGACTGCCCCACCAGTGAGTAGGCTGGGAATGTACAAGAAGCTGGTAAGGGACACAGCCAGGACAGCCAACCCCAGCTGACCAAAAGGATATTCGAGATCATAAAGCATTACCCTCAGCAATATAAACTGGGGAGTGGAAGTTTCTTGGGGGCTGCCATTACTAAGGTACTGGCTGGGCATTATTAGGTTGGTGGTATGCAATTATTTTTCTTTTGTGGTTTTTTTTTTTAGTTGTCAATTTTTCCCTCCAGTTTTTCAAATAATTAAACTGTCTTTATCTCAACACATATTTTTGCTCACCTTTACCCTTCTGATTCTCCCTCCATCTTGCTGTGATGGCATGAGAGTGACTGCATGGTACTTAGCTGCCTATCATGGTTAAGCCATGACAAGATCTGAACTGCCATATGAGCCCATTAACTTCTCCTGAATCCCTGGAAATCATAGTTCAGAATGTGGTTTGGGTAACTGTCATGAATGTGCATCTACAGTGCTTAATTTGCCTTGTTTCTGCTCTGCTGCACTCCTAACCAGTATTATTTTAATAGCATTGGAGGGAAAAAAAAAATGGATGAGATTCATCTGACTAAATATAAACATCTACAATAAAAGTCATGACTTCTGGCTGCCTTTATACTGAATGGAGGGAAACAAACATTTATAAAGTATGATTCATCTCATTCTGAGGTAGGTGTCTGTGCTGGTTTCGGGTGAGGTAGAGTTAATTTTCTTCACAGTGGCTGGTGTAGGGCTATGTTTTGGATTTATCCTGAACACAGGGTTGATAATACAGAGAAGTTTTTGCTATTGCTGAGCAGGGCTTACAGACAACCAAGGCCTTTTCTTTCTCCTTTTGTACTGCTGCACAGGCGAGGAGATTGGGGGTGCATGGAAGGATGGGAGGAGGCACAGCCAGGACAGGTGATGCCAGTCAACCAAAGGGATATTCCA
Source organism: Illadopsis cleaveri (assembly GCA_013399915.1). NCBI lineage: Eukaryota > Metazoa > Chordata > Aves > Passeriformes > Timaliidae > Illadopsis > Illadopsis cleaveri. The sequence continues at coordinate 99,429 of VXBB01018701.1, forward strand.
GACCATATGACATCATGCTCAGTGCATAAAGTGGTGGGAAGAAGAAGGAGATCTTTGGAGTGCTGGTGTGGGGCTAGCTGCTGGTTGGGGTTAAACCACAACAGTGCCTAAACTAGTTTGCATGAATCATGTCCTAAAAATGCCTGATTTTCAATAATAGGAGCCTCTGGTGACAACTTCAGGTGTAGGTTTCTTTACTTTACAAATCCTTACCCAAAGGGGGATGAAGTGAATCTCACATCAGGAGATGCTAAGAAGAGATAAATAACCACATAAGGCCAGACCATCTAGCTTAGTACCACCAGAGCCTGATGAATGATGCCTGAGACAAGATACTTAAAGAATAGTGCAAGACCAAGGCAAGTATTATCTTTATTTATTATCCTCTTCCAGCTTCTGGTAGTCAGCAGATTAGAGTCTCTCTGTGCCAGAGGTTTCTGTCTGAATCACTGCTTATTATGATATCTTCTATGCATTTGTTTAGACCAGTGAATTAATGTATCCCACTAGCCCTCCCCATCAAACTGTCCTCTGAGGCTTCAGGATTCTTGTCCAGGATTAAAAATGTCCTACTGCTCCTAATCTGCCCGCATATTCAGTCTAATCCCTCTGTATTTTCCCTATTTCTATTATTGTATTCAACACATATGTGCAGCATGCATCATATAGATGTATTTTATTTTTAGTTTCTTTCCTGATATTTCCTAACATCCTAGTTGTCTTTTTGACCACTACCATGTATTACACTATTTTTGTAGGTAATTATTTACCATTAGTCCAGAACTGGGCTCCTTAATAGTGGCAATTAATAAATAAATGAACCATGAGGTATATTTTGCCGGTGTGCATTGCTTCACACTTGTCAAGTAAACTCCAAATTCTATTTTGTCCCTTATCGCTAGAAGATTCTTCTGCAATTCTCTGCATTTATCTTGATTATGGCTACTCTGGTCTATTTTATATGGTCTGCAAATATTGCTGCCTTCTTGTTCATCTGGTTCCTGTATAAATATGTAAAACAGGACAGATTCCAGTACAGTTTAACATAGGACAACAGAGATATACGTCTATGAAAAGTGACCTCTTAGCCTCAATCTTTGCTTTGTGTATTTTAAGCAGTTATTTATCCTACAACAGCTGAGCTTTTTAGAAACTCTTTAATAGAGGACCTCACTGTAGTCTGTTAAATTTTATGGTGCGTATTTGCTAGTTAGGGATTGAAAGGGGTTTTACCACAGAGGGATAAAGTGAATTGTAAAATATACATATTATCAGAGAACTGAGGCTTTAGGCTGTGGAGGGAAAGATCATCTTATAATAAATAACAGAGGAATTGTGTGAAAAGGGGAAAGAATGGGAAAAAAAGATAATTGATTTCATTATACAATAAATTAATTAAAATAAGTTACAATACTAGTACTGGGAAGAGCAAGGTTCAGAGAAGGAGTCTTTCTCTGTCTCAAGCCTGCTGCTTTAGAGTCTGCCTGCCTGCTTCTAATGTGCAGTCGTAGCACACCATGCAAAGTATAAATATGGATTCCTTTAGAGGTTTGATGACATTTTGTTGGAAGACACAAACATGTTTCTTGCAGATTTGTGATCTGCAAGAATTCAGCGTGTGCCAGTACATTGGGGACTGTGCCATAGATCACAGTTCAAAATTGCCAGTTCACTCTATTTATTTACCTGGGTTAATAGAAACAAAAGAATATTGAATTGCAATTAAGCTGAACTTGGAAAGGGATTTATGAAACCTTGTCAACTGTGTTATCCAACACAATACCATTTGTGGGAGAACAAAGATCATTCATTTAGAATATGTTGAAACTGTAAGTGAAATCACCTTACAAATATTTTTTCTCCTTGAACGGATAACATCTGACGGAGGGGAAAGCAATGCCTAACCCACTATTAAACATTACCAGGTTACCATTATAGTTAATTAGTAAGGCATTACCCATAATCCTCTGAAGACAATCACTTTCTGGCTGTCACCCAGGCCTGCTGCAGTATAGGCTCACTGACTCCAGAAAGTTATTTTTCTACAAGAAGCATGTTGTGAAAGAAGCCTGGTGGAGGTGAAGCACATGTTGTTACTTCATCTTTAAGAGAGTGGTTTGATCACAGCACTTCTGATGTTCATTTCAATGTCAGGGAAATTTTTCCATCAATTTTAAAAACATAAGTCTATATACTAATTGCTTTTTCTCTTTGGCAGATACCTAACTTTAACTAGAAACTTATTTTAAACTTATGCCATAGTTGAGAACTCATCAACAGAATATGAAAGTCAGGTCACAATTTGAAAAACTGTGAAGAGAAGAACTTCTTTGGAGATCTGGATGATGGGACAGAGTGTATCCTCAAGTTCACTCATGGCATAAAGTTCAACACACTGGAGGAGTGGCTAATGCACCAGGCTTAGTGGACTTCTCTACAAAGATGGCCTGGCAGTAATGCTGAACATGTTTGTGTGGGACTTGTGTTTGCTTTTTGTATTGTGCCAATATGGCCCACTTCCTGAACAGGAAAGTGCCAGCATGACTGTGGTACAGCCCATTCAGCTGCTGAAATGAATAGAATGCTGTGCTTTAATCCATTATGACATATCCTGGTTAGTAAAAAGGAGATTCAGAGGCCATCAGGGTGCTCGCTCCCAGGTAGCTGACTGGTATGTGGATGGACCACACAGTAAACATGTCACTGGACTGTCAGACCTTTATCACACAGAACTTGAGAACAGCTCAGCAAATATCAACAGTGGCTACTGGAGACAGTAAAGGAACATAAAAAGGGATTGCTAAGGTTCTGTTCCTTACAGGATTTCTGACTCATGATGACAAGAAGTTTCTGATGAACATCCTGGTATTTAGGCCCCCACATTTTCAAGTGAATTTTCAATGTCCTTTGAAAATAACTCTTGCCTTTCCCTTTATTTCATACTTTTATTTTAATGTTATTCTAGCTGGTGATGCCAGAAGGTGTGAAGATCAGGAAAAACCCCATATGTCTTTACTCAGCAATCTTGTTGCCCTTCTGGGCTGCATTCTCCATAAACTGGATTCAATACTTTGCGCATTGAAACATCAGTGTGCAAGCTGCATGGTCCAGAACACATTGCATTATAGGATCTCTGTCAGGGGGATATTGGATAAGAAGACGTCATGTAGCAGGCATGGTGGTTTAGCATGTTCCATTTGTGGAGCACGATTTATTAAACAGAGAATATGTAAGTGGGCTACTTCACCAAGGCATTGTGGCTTTTTACTGCTGACAAAGGACTCCTCTTTGAATTTTCTTGTTGAGCTGCTAATTGTCATTTGGCACTCCACATTGCTGCATGGGTCAGGGGTGGTGAGGGACAGAAATGGAGTATGTAAGAGAAGACTACCTCAGTAAATAAGGTAGCCTTGGACGGATGTTGTGCATAAGCTTGCCTGGGGTTCAGAACTTGGCCACCTCCTCACCCAATGCACACTGAGACACTTCATCTTGAAAGCAGGATCTATCTACTCAAAATACATGAACAAAGGCATTCCTCACAAAATTTTTTGTGGGTTCCATCCCCATTGTAAAGCTAGAGCATGAAGACACCCTTCCCATTCTCTTCTACATAGTAATGTAATGGTGTGAGCCTTCAAGTTCAAGGTGTAGGAAATCTGGATTCAGACCCTCTTCATCTTAAAGACATGAAGATTCAGATCTCCCACTTAAATGCATTAAAACCTGGCTATGGGGAACCAAAGGGAAGTGAACTCAGTTCATTTTGTCAAAGTAAATGCAACAAAGAGAGCTAAGGCCAGACAAAAGGAAGGAGATCTGGGCAATTTCCTGAAGGAGGGAGTCCTGGACTTTTGATCTGTACTTTCAGATAACTATTCCTGTTTATTATATCAAAAAGTCACTGCATAAAAGAACTGAATTGAAAAAAACCCAAAACAAACCCTTGTCAGGGGCCTAAGTGTTTTTGAATCTAACCATAGGTCCTTTCATTGCTAACTTTTATGATGCTCTATCTCTTTGATGCCCTTGCGGTGAATTCCCTTCATTTTACTGTAGCAAGCATGGTGACCTGTTACTGTAACTTCCTTTCTGAGAACAGTGGCATGACTGTAAGCTGTGCCTGCACATGCAGAGTATGTGGCGCGTGCTTTAGCCTCACTTCCCAGAGCAGAGATATTCTAACTTTGGCTCACTTAGTCATTTCACTAATGGCTGAGAGAAGAATAATGGAAACCTGGAGATTTGGCTCATGAGATACAGCTGCTGTGCCGTGAGTAAAGCCCCCCTTGGAGATATCATTTGGGGCCAATTTCCTTATTTTGTAGTCAGGCAAAACTCCCATTGACGTCAATGGGAATTTTTCTTCCATAAAAAATGGGGGCTCAGGTTTGGCCCTGATTGTTTTGTTAGCTTAGACCACCTCGGATAATGCCATTATTCTAAACACCCATGGTGGGCACAGTGCCTCTGTAATGTATTTAAGATATCCTCAGGTTGCATAAAGAAGTAAAATAAGGAAAAACAAGTCATCAGCAGCCTTTTTTTCAGTCTTTCCAATCCAATGCATCTTGTATGAATTGTTGGACCTCCTCATGTGCATAAAGATAGCAGGTATTTTGAATTTAATCTTTCAAAATGCATTTTAAATCAGACATATGGTAATAGCTTGTAAGTAGAAATGTTAATAAAAATGCATCACATAAATGTGAACCACTTACTCCACCCCAAGCTAAGGAAAAGTAAATGTTATCCATTTTCACATAGTTTTTCAGCCAAAGTCTTTTAAGCATATAACTTTACAGTTTTCATAAAAAGGGCATAAAAATGAAAAATGTATTTTGCAATGAATCTGCCACTGATATGAGTGTTCAGTTAAATGGACCATGCAAGAAAAGAGGAAAGATTTGCTACTGGGGTATTGCCAGTGATATTCTTTGACACTTCTATGGTCTCATGTGTTCCCGATCAAGCAGTACAGAGCACTGGAAAATCCCAAACCAATTAGCTTGAAACTAAAGCAGTCTATATACATTTGATATGCAGTCAGAAGACTCTGACGTGAAATAATTGGCACTGAACTATGGCCTTTCTATTAACTTACCTTAAACCATTTTTCCCCTTTTGTTGACACAGAAATTCACCGACTCTATTTATACGCTGGAAAATTGCATGTTTCTGCTTAGACAACAGATTCAAACTGTGTTTTTACTAGTGGCAGCCATTTGGAATTCTTTCCTACCACACTGTATCCCATTTTACTTTAAATCTTCTCTTCTGGACACACGTAAGATTCATACTTCTGTAAAATCTAGTTACCAAATCTGATAATTTATCATTGACATTACCCAGAGAAATATGTAACTGGTTCTAGTCCAGCTCTTAAATTTGTTGTATTTTGTTCCCATCACATAAATTTCAGTTTTGGTGGTGCAGTTTGGTACAGTTCCCAGAGTAAGATACAGGCTGCCATACATGTTGTACTGCATGTGCAGAGACAAGAGTGTCAGCTGTGCTGTCCTGTCCTTTGTCTTCATCCCCTGTCTTTCTGTGCAGCTGGTTTGAGGACAGATGACTATGAAATAAGGACTGTTAGTTGATCCATTTAAGCCATTGTTTAAACCCTCAGAGCTGGTGGATGCTGAGATTGCCATGACTCATAGAGTTGCCTCCCACCTTTGTGGTGCAAGTTCCCAGGAAGAATCAGGAAGAGAAGTTCCAGGGAAGAAGAGACAGATCCTCCTGGTGGCAGAAAGCCTGCCTGCAATCTGACCTGGCAACCAATGTTGAGTTCCCATGGTTTCTCTACCTGTAATCTTTTGATTTTGGTGCAACCCCCCAAACACCATATAGAGAGAGAGCCGTTTGTTTGGGGAGACAATTCCTCTGCTGTCCAACCACTCATTCTGACTGAAGAAAAAAAAAGGAAACCCTAAGAAAAGGGTACATAAATATTTCCATCCTCTACTCTGTTGCATGCTTATACACATAGAAAGATGTATTTAGAGCATAGTAGAAGCTCTTAATGAAGTGTGAAATACAGAATGCCCCAGAGAGTAGCATTCCTTGTGAAGCTAAAAAGTGGAAGTGTATCATGAATATATTTGCATTTTTGCTACCCACTGGCTTACCTTCCATAAAGCTGAAGTCTTCCTTTTCCAGTGCTACAAATCTGGAACCACTCATAATGATTAAATTCCCTTAAAGAAAAATAACAGAGAGAGAAAAAGAATTACTTATTGTGGCCAAGGAATGCACAAACTACTGGAAGAAGAATTTTATAACTGTTTAACACAATATAACAGAGAGGTTATGCCAGTCTTCAAGAGAAAAAAAATAGTCCCATGAAGAATTCAGCTTCTTACTTGATGTCTTACGTAATTTCATTCTCCTCTATATAGATACTGTTTAGTTTTAAGTATAAAAGTAGTATCAGATTTATTTTTCATGTGCAAGAAATCCCATTTCCATCAGTTCGAGATTGATCTGCTATGGTTGAATTTGTGTTCTTGGGCCTAAGGAAAGATATTTAGATAATTTTTCAACCAACTGATATGTAAAGGACCTGTCACTACTCTTCCAAACACATCCAATTCAAATGCATCCTGGTCTTTGCTGGTAGAGGGTGGAGGTCAAGTTTTTGGTCTCTTCATGGCAAATCACTTAAGTTTCCTCTTTGGCTACACTGACCAGTGCATCCTGAGCAGGCACATGGACTCCCTGCCCTACATATGGACAGTTGACCCCTACAGTAGAGAAAATGGGACAGATGTCAATCTCAGGGACAAGTGCCATGACAAACTGCGATTGTTAAAAGTGTTTCCTTCTCAGAGCAGGACAACCTTGTCTGTACTCCTCCTGGGAAAAGTCTCTGCCCTGTGCTAACCCCTTCGCATTATTTGGGAGAGTATTAATTGTCTCATGTCAAAACTGGGAAGTTTTCTAACAATTATGTGTAACAGATCATCCTGGGAAATCGTTCAAACTGATGTCCTGACTGTAATTGTTTTACTAGCATACACGTAGTCCAAAATATCTTCAATCCACCCCATTAAACTTGGAACAGTAAGGAGTACACTTGAACTGGTTTGCATGGCAAGCATAAATCTTAGTGTGTTACAAAGTTCCCATTGGCCTTTCTGACTTAAACTGAAGTCTCACTCAGTAGTGCCAGTTAGTGGTAATCTGGGAACATAGCAAAAATGATGAAGACAAGTAAGAATGGCATTAAGAAATAAACTCAAGCCTTTGAAAATGTTGAATAAATGTATCCATGTAGCTTTTAAAACAAATGATTGACATCTCTCAAGACTGCTGAAATAATATTATCCCTCTATTTTTTCTCATAACTTTATTCCTTTGTCTAACCAGGAGTAATTCAGTACAGCTGAAATTTGGGAGCTGAATTGAAATGCAACTGGGACTAATCCCAGTAAAGTTACTTGCTTCGTGCCAGCTATTGACTTCAGTACAATAAGTAATTTTAATTGCATCATGAGTGTCTGAAACACCTTCTATTCAACAGACCTCTTGGATAAGTGAAGGCTCCTTGTTGGGATAAATCCTTTTAATTTCTTTCTTTTTTACAGTGTGTGAGGACTTAAAAAGAATTTAATCATCCAACTCCAGACTAAATTAACAGTAGTGTTCAAAACAAAGCAGGAGGACTGGAAAACATGCAACTCTTTATAATTGGTTTTCAGTCCCAGTGGGAAAATGAACAAATGTCATTAAAACCTAAAAGAAAAGTAATTTTGTTTTGAATATCACTACATGGACACCTTCAGAAGTGCAAGTTTGGCATTCTCACATTTGTTGAAACAAAGAGAAAGTCCAAATTTATACTTACAACTGTATTTTTTTTCTTAATTATTTCAGACCTTTCATCTATTGTATAATGAACTTTTTTACAGAGAAAAACAAACAATCCAATAATAAAATCCGTGTAATTTCATGGTTTTGACTTCCTTTCTTGTGAAGTGGTCGAAAAGAGCATGTTCATTCTGTTTTCATTACAGAACTTCTTGGCAAATACTTAATTTTGGAATAACTTCCTTGGCATTTCACTTACCAGTGTAAAGAAAAATGAAGAGGGACAAAGAAGAATTTCCACCTGGAAACTTTTTCTTTGATGCTGCCATTATACTGTGACAACCAGCAGCTATTCAAAATCTTCCTCAGTTACAAGACAGAATGTTATTTGCATGTTGATAATATGTTATGTTATTTTTTACAGTATGGTTTGTTTACATGTAACTTAGAGGTAGCTGTTCACAGTAATCCTAAGCCATTTTGTTTGGTGGATCATCTAAAACGGCTCCTAACCTGCATGAGATATAGGCTTTAGAAACTGAAAAGAACTTCAGGAACTCACCAGTTCTGAAGGAGATCAAAGCAAAAGTGTTCCTGGAATTCCTTCTCAGCAGAAGATAGTGTTTCAGGAAATCATCGCTGGGTCAAAAACTTGTATGGTACATTGATGTACAACATCCCTGAACAGTGTGTCTGCATCACATTAAATTCCACATTAGCCCAGTATAATGTGTGTGATGTATTGGCTTGACTACGCCTCTGCACAGTTAAAATAGACTTATAGATCACTGTTTTCCTTATGTGTCAGGGGAGTTGTTAAAAAAAACCACCCCATAATATCACAAAGTTGGAAAAATCTGGAAATGTGGTTGCATATAAGGATAGAAACCCCTAGTAAACATTGTACTCTGAAACTGAAAGACTGTGGAGCAGTAACTAAGCCCATTAAAACTAACAGGAGCTGTTCTGACCACGAGAATTAATGCAATTCACATACAGACTTGGGTTCTCTGAACAAGTTTGCATAAAACAAGAGCAAACCTGAAACCTTGTAAAAAAACCAGAAACCAAACTTGAAGTGAACCAAGCCTCTTCCTGAGGGTTGGAAAAAATTTGATTAATTGTTTAATTTTCACATTCCTCATCTTTTCCATTTTCAGCTGGGAGAAAAAGGGGACAAGAGAGCATTTTGTGGTATTTTTACTGGCCTGACTGAAGCTGAAGAGGTATTAGAGGTAATCTCATGAGAAAGTTTGACCTTGCAAGATTTCCGATGATTTCCAAAGCCAAAAGATTCAGATACATTTGGATAGACTTTGAACAAACACCCAAACTTCAGCATGCCTGCCTGAAATGAAGATCTAAATGTATTTATATACCTTCCTTCCCCTCCTTGATGAGCACACATTTATATTGTGTGCACATTTCAATGTGTTATTTGTGATACTTGGGAAAATACATGTACATCCAAGTTCTTGTCAGAGGGATTTCGGGGTTGAAGTGCTAATTCATTACTCAAAATAAAAGTTGATATGAAACATAAGTGCTAAGTACTGCAGAAAGTACATTATGAAAAAATAGTTGAGCTATATGCAGTCTTCAGTCTCATTAGGAAGTGAGAAAGAAATGGAATGGAAAAAATTAACTTGTCAACATAGCCATATATAATTTTCAAAGAGCTCAATGTGAGCACAAGATGTTGCACTGACCACTGAAATAAATCAAAAAGCTGTGAATTGTTCCAGAGATTTACTGATTTAATTACCAATCATAACACAATGTGTTTGTTCTAAAGTAATCCTACAAAAAAGGAAAAACATGTATTTATGCAGCTCTTAAACTGAGAAGCAGATCCTTTGAAAGGGTGACTTACAGACAGTGTGTAAATCTCTCATTTCCTATGCAAAACTTTAAAAAGCTTTCTAAAGAGAAGTGCAGCATCAACAGAGCATGCTAAATGTTAGAGATTCCAATTGAGATCTTTTTGACCTCAGAGTAACTGAAGATTTCTCTATGATCTTAGTCATCACTGAAACCTGAAACAGGAAAGGAACACACTGACCAGGAAGATGACTTAGCATGGGAAAATCATGGGCACTTTCCAGTTTTACATGCAGACAGCACCCAAAAATAATTACCCTGAAACACTTGTACCAAGAGAGCAGGAGCCCGAAGAAAATTACCTGATACTTCTATCTGAATATTTTCCAGCATTTCAGTATTTGAATATACTGATTCATTGCAGTTAAGCACAAGCTAAAGTCTGCTGAGGCAATTCACAGGCTGAAGGTTAGTGTGAAAGTGCTGTCCTGGGACAGGTCTGCATAGATATGGAAGCCAGTATACCAGAGGGGTATGGGAATCAGGAGCAACCAAATAGACATATAATTGTGGATAGGGAGCAAAAAGGGCAAATATGCACAACACAATGCAAGAGAAGTCACAATGATCAAATTCACTGTCTTATGATGGACCCCTTTGTTGAGATCAGGTTTTCCTCCTTAGGACATTCTGCTGAAAACCTTTGTTGCACTGAAGAACTTTGTTGGCGTTGTCCAAACACCCACATGTGACAGATCTTTTTCCCATGACAGCACAACACAGTTTATGCATTTATCTGAACAATTCTTGTAATCCAGAAATTTCAAAGGTTTTGATTTTCAGGGACCTGGTTCTTCCAAAATGGGACCAGAGTAAGCTTGTGTGTTCAAAGTGAGCAATCAGAGAGTACAAGGCCCTATGAAATGGAAAGTGAAGAAAGTGAATTCAACTTAGTGTTTCAGACTAAAAAGTATCTCCTCCTATAAGGAATTAAGAACAACACAATGATTCCCATCTATTTCACTTTTGGTCCATTTTCCGCATCGAGGGAGATGAAATTAAACATAAATTAACATTATTTCTTCGGGACAAAATTTTATTTTCCAGGCTGTCCACTGGCAAAATTAACCTCTAAACTGAATCTCTGGAATTTAATTTGGACCTGATTTTTGTTGGTCATTAAGGAGTAAAAGTTAGTAACACCTGAAATAGTGTAACCTACATCTCCCTCAGAGTTGGAATAAACAGAAATTTTAACGATCTATAAAGTTTTATGAGTGACTGAACTTTAGTCAACAGTGTTTCAGTGGAATTTCTAGAAACATCAAAAGAATAAAAAGTCCAAATGTAACACCATTTCACTTTGGTGGCTAAGAATTAAAAAAGTTAAAACCTCTTCCAAACTCTGTCATTTAACTCCATAGCATAACTCTTGTTACACTAAGGTTCATTGCCAAGAATTCATAGTAGTAGAAGCAGCAAATGAAAAATGGACAGAAAGAGCACAGTTTCGTTAGGAAACACAGTCCGGGTACAAGATTTTGGCTTCTGTGGAAGAAAGGGAAGTGGCCAAAACTACTTGAGTGTAACAGCCTGCTGATATTATGCAATTATGTAACAATGAGTCTAGTCATCAATACCCATTTTAGCTGTCTCAAAGTTCTGAGCAATCCAATGCCATAACCTCTCCCAAAGTGCATCAAGTCAATAGCCCAAAGAGGTTCCCAAGACCTAAGCAAGCAGAATAATAATGATAGCTGAGAATAAACACCTTTGTTCAGTAAAATTAATCGTTGCAATGCTAGAATCTGTGACCAGGTCATTACCTTAAAGGCAGGTCTCGATGTGGCAGCTGAGCAACCATGATGAAAAAGCTCATATGCAGAGGGCATGAAGCTGTTCTTTCCTTGCTCATATCTAGGCCAAGGGAGGAAGACCTTATGAGTGAAAATCTGAGCTGGAACTGGTCAGCATGTCACTGGTGTAGGCAGGAATACTGCTATGGCTATAAGATACTGCCATTATCTTGGGCTTGTGTTCACTAACTGGCAGGAGAAGAGATGAGAAGACAAAGAGAATCCATGTAAGACAGACAAAACAAATGAAGCAGCAGAGGCTAACCCAGTACTAACCCAGAAACTGAGCTTCCCTTGCTTGGAAGAGGTGCAGTTACAGGGAAACGGTTTCACTGTAGTTTAATGTAGGCAGAGCTAACCACACTCTCTACTGCAGCCATTTGAGGCTTGAGGCCTCAAAAATATATCTGCAGAGCTGGAGGGAGGAGACTGTGTAGTTTCTATAAAGTCCCTGATTTGTTACTGATTTCCATAGGTTAGGCATCTAAACATTAGGTTAGGCACTTAATATCTTTCATGGACATGGCCCCCTATCCTTACAAAAATGACTTGGATTCCTTATTAACAATTCCAAAGAGACATTCCTCACAGTCACTGCTAGCACTTTTAAAAGGAGCAAGGGCTCCCATGTAGGTCAGAGACAAGTAGCAAAAGCTACAACTCTTCTCAACGTCAGTCGTGATGGATGACCTCAGTGCAAGTTAGATGAAAGTATATGAGAAGTACAGATTGAACAGCATTTAGCAGGTATGCTGAAACCCTAGTCTTGCATTTGCTAGACCAGTGCAGGAAGGGAGTTATGGAGTTTATTTCTCTGTCCCCAGATGGAGAAGACTGCAGTGGAGGTGAAATTAAGTATTTTCCATAGGACTATTTTTTTTGCATAGGGGATGGGCAGATGAAAACATAGAGGTGATTAAGGAAGAAGCAGAAATGGTGATCAAGGCTGTCATCTTTGTCAGATCACAGGCAGAAGCTGACAGTTTGATAGGCCAATATATCTGACAGGATGAGGCTAAATATGAAGGATCTTAAAGGCAAAAGTAAGTTGTTTATGTTCAAAAATGTGAAACCACTGCAGGGACACAAGGAGAGTGGTGATGCAGCCAAAGCAATGAGCTGGGAACAGGGTTCTAATCCTGCTATTTTAGATGGAAGTGAAGGCAGCAGTACGCTGGAATACGGCTGGAGACCAGATTATTGCAGACGAAAGGCAAAAAGGTGTGATGCTGCTATGAGCCTTAGCTGGCTGTTGCAAGAAAGGATAAATCTGTGAGCTATTATGTAAGAGGAGGCAAATTGACTTGGCTCATACAGTGACTGATAGAGGGAGGAGAATCTAAAATTTTCCCTGATCATGGGCTGGAGAAATTATGAGGTTAAGACCAGTAAAAAAATTGGGAAAAATTGACCATAGATTTAGTTTTAAACATTAATGATTTTCAGAGATGTGGAAGTGAACTATTAGAATGAGGATTACACAGAGGAAGAGAGAGATCTACAGAGATAAATTTTTAGGAGACAGACACCTACAAATGGGATAGAGATCAGATCTTTAAAGAAATATTTCTGCCTCTCTGACTTCTCCTGTTGACTAGGCAGCTGGAAAAGTCATGGGCATCACCAAGTATTTGCTTCCTAAAAGCATAATTTGCTAAATTTTGTTAAGTTTTTCTCACTTCTACAACAGGTGGTGCATTGGCTACATGGCCAATTGAGTCCACTCCAGACATTCCAGATACTGATGGGGGACCCCTGGCAATAATGGTCATTAATAGAGTTTGTGGATTTATGAAAAAGGACAATACTTTCAGTGCAGTGATAAGACCCACCCCAAAATGTGACAATTTACGTGATGCAAAATGAGCCTGGTCTTCTAAAGATTTTATATAAAATCAATGGACAGGAAAATACTTGATGGACATACCATTCTCTTCAAAACCACCAGCTTTGCAGCTAGGTTGGATTAAGTTCCATCAGCATGCCATGGTTCAGTTTTTCTGTACTTGCCTTGCTTCCCTCCTCCTCAGTCATTTTTATTGATGGGCATGGTACTGTCCTTGCCAGTCTCAAGAGAAATGGGGCAGTAGGGACTTCTCTGATCTCTTTTGGTCACTCATTTAATCAGAGTGGCAGACTTGGTGTCTAATGTGAGACATCAAGATGACCTGGCCTTCAAATTTGCTCCAAGACCCATCTTATGACAGGTTTAACTCCACCAAAGAGTATCAACAACATTCTCACATATTTTTTCTGAGAAGCCTCAACAGAAACTATTTGAAGAGATAGTCATAGTTATTTCTTCCTACAAAAAAAGTCTTGAAAATGTCTAAAAATCAGAGTGATGGTTGGAGTGCTGAGTCTGATAAACAGAACATCTTACCAACCTTCTTGGCTTAAAAGAAAAAGAAAAGGGCAAGCCTTTGTATACCTGAAATAATTATTAAGAGTTTTTAATAGGAAAAGACCAAATTTGTTCAGCTACTTTCCTAGTAAACATGTCTGGTGGGTTGAGGGAGAGGAGGGAAAATAATGCATACTTTTTATACAGTCTGGTTGAATAGCTGGCAAGTGCACCTGTAGGGCATATGTGAATGTATAAACCCACACATGTTCACTTTAAAGGACACAGTCAGCTTGCTTCAGAGTTTTTGTTTGCTCTTTAATCTGCATTAATACCCTCTTAGAAGCTTAAAACCCATTATTTATTTCCCTATTGATTTCCTTCTTCTCTTTCCCCTTGTCAAACCCTTTCTGTATGTGTTTGTTTTGCTTTGTTTTGAGTGGAGATAAAATTAACACAGCTGGTCCTTTTTAACAACCCAAACAACTCCAATTTGTACCACACTTTATCAGGGCAGTGAGAGTAAGGACAAGAGCGTCAGCAGACAGAATGCTGGGTGGGCACACCGGGGGAGTGCTGCTTTGTGGTGCTGTACTTAGGCTGGCCTTTGAGAGGGCACTAAGGCAATGCAGTTCCTGTTTCGGTCACCTGGACCTGTGAGGGAGGACAGACAGATTAAAGAGTTTCAGTTCCTCTAAAAATGTGAGTAGACACTTGCTGCTCCTTCTTGAACAAAATGAATTAAAAAACAACAGTGGCCTTTGTCTTAGTCTGCGCAATCGTGTTAACACTGATCTGATTGTGTAAAGGGATGTGGTATAGGTGCTGGTAAGTTTGAGCAGTTCAGTTTTCCATTCTTGCTGCTGTTGTGAGCATGGCTCTGTTTGTAGTGATGCAGAGCTCCATGAAGAGCTCTGAGGGCAGGGGGTGCCTGTACTTGCCATCACCTTGGGGTGCTGCAGGCAGCAGGCACTCCATAAGAGGCAGCCAGTAAAAGTCCCCTGCTCCTCGCCCTCTCCATACATAGGGCAAAAAGGGTGCAAAGGAGAGCTTGCCAGAAAAGCAGTGATGGCAATGAGTCATTCAGATTGAAGTGGAGAGAAAGAAAAGAGCAGCAAAGCAGGTAAAGGAGAGTTTCCTAGTCAATCCGCTCTGCAATAAGTCTGTGCTGTGACCTACAGCTACCTTTGGAGATTTATCTGTGGCTATTTCTCACTTGGGCATTGTCTGTAGGATCTGTTCCAGAACAGATTAGTTTAGCTGCTGACTTTCATTTTAAGGTATTTGATCAAGTGAGAAGACTGGCAAGAAAGCAGCCGATGTTCAAGGATCAAATAATGTTTCTGTCTTCATCTTTGCCGCTTTGTCAAAACCCAGTAACTCTCCTTTAAAGTTCCACATGGATGAAAGGGTTTTGTGCTTTCACTAAATTTTCACTCTAAAAGCAGGAGCATTGCCTTTGACAGCTTGTTTATCACTGAATGGAGACAAGCAGGACTGGCACTGGCCCTGTGCTGGTGCTCTCTCTGATGGTATGTTTGGACCAGTTTGCAAATGAATCCTCGCAAGCAGAAAGTGCATGAAGGTCTCATTAAACAAAGTAGTTGGCTAAAACACACAAAATAAGCTGTGCAAGAGATCCAAATCAGGTGTTTTGTCTGTTTTTGAGGTTTCAGAGGACTCTTGTCCTTTGGAACATGACTCTCCAAAGGTTGCCATAAAAGACCAGATTCTGATCTCAGCAATAGCTACAAATCAGAGCGAAATAACAGAGTGAAAAGAGAAATTCACACCCAGTCTGTTACTGGACTAAGTGTTTTATGTTCCCACTCGGTTTTCAGCTTGTCCCATGATCAAAAAAACCAAAAAATACCACTGATTGCACCAGCCCTTAAACCATTCATTGATAACGTGGGTTTTCCTGTAGCTTTTGTCTGCTGCTGAAGAATAATGAACAAAGGCAAAGAAAACACTAAAAATACCGAGATTAAAAGCCATCCTCACAAGGAGGTCAGACGCGGCTGCTTTGTCCCCTGTCGAGTAGTTCCCGGCAGGGCTTTCCCACCTGGACTGGTGGCATGCCAGTTCAGGGCTTCCTTCTGCCATCTTCTGCCCCTTGGCAGTACTGCGAGCCGGCAACAGACGGTTCAGCCTCATGCGGAGGTCTTTGGTCTGTGGCAGCAGGACCCTGGCTTTTGTTCAAGGTTAGATGGTCTGATCATAGTCATCCATCAGGAAAGAGTTGGAAATAGCCTGTTAACAACAGTAAGTTATGCTTTATGGAAGTGATGCCCTAAAGTGGTTTTAGGCAACCCTGTCTGAACACATGCATTAAGAGAATAGCTCACATATGTAAGAAAATGTTTTTTCCCTGAGGTTTTTTCACCTTGACCTAGCTGTCCCTACTCCTGTAGAGGAAGAGGCCTCATCCATCCCAATGAGATAAGATGCCCAGCATTTTTGCCAGACAAACAAGAGTGCATTCTAGGAGGAAAGCAAGAAACCACCTACTTTCACAGTGTTAGTAGATGACTGCACAATACTGTAGATACTCAGATGTTTTGCTTCCTCATAAAAAAAATTAGCTTCCTTTGCCCCACTTTCTTTTAAACTTTCAGACTGAAGGATCGCATTCAGTAAGGGGTAAGGCTACTACATGAATACCTCCCAAGACTGACCCACCTCAGTAAACATTAGTCCCTGTCGCAGCTGGGTGAGTTATGAATATTTGAAAATATTTTGCATAAATAAACAGGGCATTGTTTAGTTTCTGCTGTATCCATGCACCATACTGCCAGCTATCTCACAGCATTGAGGTTTTGCATTGGTATTCTGCTGCATTTCTTTTCTTATCAGTTAGTAAGTAATGCTTCCACCTTTTGAGAAAACCTCAGCTACAAGCTATATTTGCACATATATTCTGTGAGGCATTTGCTGCTGGCATTTAACAAAGATAACAGTGACCAATTTATGTTCCTGCTGTTTAGGTCTAAGATACAGCCCTACTTGAGAAGGAGGAGTTCAGTTATTTTCTGTTTTTTCCTAAGAAAAATTTATATTTTTTTTATTTATTTTTCTCATATGTTTATATTGATTTATATTTTCTAATATGTTTTTCCTCATCTCATTTTGGCCCTGGATGTGTCTCTTTCTTGTCTCTTTACAAATATTTTCTCAGAAGTATAAGGTTAAAACCCCATTCACCTCTGACTTGGAGTTATAGATGTGAAAGTCCCTTCCCTGACAATTTCTATGAACAACTGCTTCTAAAAGCTCAAATGACGGCTTTCCTGGCAAAATCCTGCCTCTCATTTCCCTTCTTTTGTTACATTTTTGTCTTTAACAAAATAATTAATGCTTTCTGTTTTGCTTTCTCTTACCTTCCACCAATCTTTGTTTAATTTTTGACTTTGTAAATTTGTTTTGGAATAGAAAGGTCTTTCTCTTAGCTTATTCTAACAATCTTGTGTACTACATTTTATGAATGGTTGTGACTTTTACAGACTACAGTTTATTTGGGTGTGTGATTTTGCAGTGGTAAAGTTTTCCATATAATTCTTCTCACCACAGATGTTCAGCTAAGTAAAAAGCTGTCCTTTTTTCCAGTTCTACTTAGGGTTACTTTCATGTGTTAAGCACATCTAATTAACGTTGGCACATTAATTTTGTCATAGGAGTAGAGACAATAAAAGCTAAGTAAACCTTGATTAAAATCTCAGTGTACAGAGAGGTTTTGTTTTGTTTTGTCATCATACTGTAGTTTATTTTAACAGAAAACAATTTACTTGACCCAATCTTTTGGGGTATTCTTAACCTGTAAGGTTTATTTTTTTGCTTATGAATACAAGTACTTACTATATCAATTTTTTTAATTTTTTTTTTTTAAATTTTATTTTGTGGTTAAGGGCAGTCTCTGTGCAGTTCTGAGCAAGATGTAGGGTTTATTGTATCTTGGTGCCCAAACAGCCCAGATGTCAATGAACTTTTCCAAGAATACAGAGCTGGTCACTGGGAGTGAAGCAGAGCTCTGACACAGCACAAGTCCTGGACATTTTCAGGGTCAAAGTCTGAAGTAATGAAAAAACACAAATAAACTGATGCTATTTACACACTGAAGAATAAGATATATTCAACAGACAAAACCCTCCAAAAAACCAGTGAAAAGATATGAAGCATTGTGAAAAAGTTATGTTTAGTTTACAAGTGCTGGAACAATACTATCTGACTAAAATTTGCTAAAAGATGTGGTAACAATTTCACCCCAGTAAAGAAGCTGAGCATACCCTGGAAAAAGAGAGTTAAGTAAAAGAACATTTTGTTTGCAGCAGTGTAGCTTTTCCTTCCTGTTTCTTCAGCATGTATATGCATTATAGTACACATTGTATTTTAATTTAAATAGTAATGTGCCAGGCACCAACAGTTACACATCATTACACACAAGTTCTTATCTTCCCTTAAGGTGTGTTAGTACATAAAGTGTAACGTATATGTCAGCGAAGTCTCCATCATTGCATGAATTTCACATACCAATTGTTGTTATCTGCAAAAATTATTTATTAACAGAATAAAGGAGGAGAAAGGTAGATGAAGTTTCAAATTACTTTTGCTTAACTTCCGGTTGCATGACTCACAAACGGAGGGGTGTGAATATGTATCTAAAGCTGTGTTTAATTTGTCTGTCTCTGTTCTCTGCTCATAGTTTACTGTGTAACACCACCCTTGTATAGCCCCATCTCTCTTGATTTCCCTTTCCCTAAGTAAGCCACAATACTCTTCCTTCCCCTGATTTCCCCAGTATTTCCCTGTCATAAGTCTTTGCCCTGTTCTCTCCTCTACTCCTGGTGCTGGAGCCGAGCATTTGGTTTGGAGAAGAGTCGGGGTTGCAAAAGCCTGCTTTGTGTGCAGCAGTCAGGGTCGGTATTGCTTGGCCATGCCCCAAAAGACTTTCTGTAACCAGAGCTGTAGCCAAAGTAGTTATACCAATTTGGCAAATGTAGAGGATTCTTCTGTGCACCAAGTACAGTGGAATTGCTCTTTAACTGCCTTTAAGTTTTCTCATGAAATCTGCAGTGACGCCCAAACAAGCCTAATGTGTTTAAGAACTCAATCCAATGATCTCACATCCCCCGCTGCAGTTGAAGGCTCATAAACACATTTTGTCTGTATTGGTATGCTGTCACAATTTGGGAGACACATTGCCTGGAAACACAATAGTTGGTTATGAAAGTCTAGTTTGATGCTGAGAAATCACAGCCAGATGTTACATTCCTGTAATTAAAAATGAGTTATTGCAGGAACAAATAAAAAGTAGTGAAATGTTAATTTAATATAGAACTTTTTTTTTTCTTAAAAACATGATTTATTTTTATCTTTAAAAGCAGGGACTACTCAGAGGAGACAATGGTGACTAGGAGAAGAAATACAAAGAACTGTAGAATAAGTAGAGCTAGTTATGGGAGACACTTCATATTTTTCATTAATTTAGGATGTATATCTGATTACAGAATGTATATCTGATTACATGCATTAAGCATAACAGAGCTCCAAGAAATGACCCATAGACAGTACAACCAACTGGTGCAGGAGTAAAGATGGGTATTGGAAGATATGGTAGATAAAATATTTCACAGAAAATTCAGAAATTGCAGATACCTGCTGCACAAGGCAATCTCAAGGCCATTCTTCAGGTAAATTGCAGTATAAATGCAGAAATGCAAGAGCTCTTTTATATCCTATCTCTATAAAGCATATGATGGGATGCCAGACAGGGGAATATCTGTTAAACAAGTGACGATGGAGGTCAACAGAAGCACTCTATGGTGATCTCTAAGGAGATGCTTAAAATAGAGATGTAATCAGATAGTGATGAAAGGGAAAATGCTGTCATTGAAGGAAATTAGTTCATAGAGGAAGAGAGCAGAAGCAGAAAAGGGGCATACTTGAGATATTTATTTTTTAATATTTTTCTTATAGTGTGAAGAATGGGAGAACTCCATGGGAAATGATAGTGATGCAACGGTTGAGAGATGATCAAGATATGAGCAATCAAGATATAGAGAAAAAGCTGAAAGGCCTGAGGCCTTGAGGATTAGAACAGGATGAATTTCTGCAAAATATAATGTCAAGTATTTATCTTAGACTGTGATAAGAAAAAACCTTGTGTCATAAACCAGAAACAAATCTGGTAAAATCTGAGGATGGGAACTTGGACATATTATTTACCAGGGTAAGTATGTACTATTGCTGTGATACAGAAGCTATGGAATAAGCTGTAAGAAAGACAGCTATGGTCAGGAGAACAAATACACATAGAAACAGGGATGGCTATTGCAGTTTTTCTGACCTCTTCTGGAATTCCATATCCTTCATGGGGCTCCCTTATTGGGGAAAGATGAACTCAAATGGAAGTGATGCAGGGAGACAGAGTAAGGTTTGGCATCTTGCGAGGAGAAACTAGGAGAATGTGGCATCTTTTGGACAAAACAGTCTTTCAGTTCATAAAGGTGTTACAGAAAGAAAATAACTATTTAGGCTAAAAGAAGATGTAAGAAAAGACAGAAATCAAGTATATAAATGTAAACTGGCCACATGCAAATTTTAGAATGGGAGTTAGAAAAAAGTTCCTAACCAGAATAAGATGAGGAGTAGAGGAAGTGGAGAAAACAAACTGCAAATTGGAAGATAATAAAAAAAGATATAATATGATGTCTGCACTAACAAGAGAACACCTCATGTGACTCAAGAGTACTAACTGAGCTCAAAGGCCAATTTCTTAAATTAAAAATTATATTTTTATAGTTCATGAAATCATCATAGCTGTGGTAGTGAAGTACAGTCTAGCTAAATGAGGCTGGGTTCTTATGTTCAGGTGAGGAGAGAGCATTAAGATCATCCATTCTGAAATTTAATGTAATACAGCCCATAGAAACCTACTCATTCATTTTTGCCCCAGGCTCAATGCCTCTCTTTGATCTAAAGCACATCTTTTCAGAAAGGTATTCAGATTTAATTTAAGTGCTTCAAGTAAAGTAGAATCCACCACATTTAACAGCCACTTCTATTGAAGCAGCAGTGCAGATGGTTTGAGAGAAGAGCTTTTGACCTTCATGATTTTTTCCTTTTTTTGCCATCATTGACAGCTTTTATGAGGAAATACATCAGACAGATCGTTGTGGAAGATATTAAACTTCCTACATCTATTCTGATCTGATGAATTCCTTTTCAATATTTTCAGGACTTAATGGCCTATAGTATGTTTCTTCTGCTACTAAGACCAATTTTAAAATCAGTGAAGTTATTCCCATTTATACCGGGTAATAATTTGATCCTCTATGTATATGATTAACAGACTTCCTGGGATGAGTACATATTTTCTAAGTAACCCAATAGAGTGGAAAATATCTTATCTATAAACTATGTATCTTATATCTGTATCTTATATATAGCTATAGCTATATAGCTGTATATCTTATCTCTGAGTAAAGCCAACCTACTTTGGTTTATGGTATGATTTGTGTAACGCACAACATTTAAATTCTTGCACAGATAGAAATCTTTCAGGGTAATACCTATTTTCTTTAATACTAGCTTCTTAAATTTGGCACATAATCTAACATGACCCTTTTAATTCAGTCTTAAGAATTTATCTCTAAAAAAAGATATTCTTGCCAACAAAAAACCATCTCACCTGTTTCATAGAATGGATCACCTTCAGGTTAGAAAACTAACTTTTAAGATGCTGCCATTAAATGAAAGTGATTATATTTAAAAAGTATGGAAAAGAAATATCCTCATGACAGGGTGTTCTGGATAGCTGTCACAGAATAAATTTGGAATAGTGCAGTGGTAAGAGTAAATTAACCATCACAGCAGTACTCAGATGCAAACAGACATCTGATTTCTATGTGATTGGGTGAAAGAGCACGAGAAAAAGCCTTCCAGATCTGCCAGTAAATTTGACACATGAAGAAGTGTGCACCTAAAACCCAAGAATGGAACTAAACCCAAGCATAGTTATATAGTGATTAGAGTCATGGTTATTCTTCTCTTGCAACATTTTTGTTTGATGATAGTAGTTCCCTGACATTATTCTAGAGGTCTCAGGCACTGTGGAGCACCCAGCAGTGCCTTGGAGGATGCTCACACTATATCTGACGTCTTCAGCAACATGCTTACTGTGTGCAGTACTGTGGTTATGCCTTACTTTTAGTACTCAAAGACTCTTTCAAAAGCAAAATATCTTTGATACCAGATTTTGACCTAAAATCAAAATCCTTGCATAAAAATCTTCTTTTTTAGGTACCATCAGCACACTGTTAAGTATATCTTTTGTAAGAATAGTTTGAATATGATTAATCTGTACTACAGTGCTATGAAAAGAAAGACAGTGTGTCCAAACTCTGCTTTCAGCGACAGTAGTCAGCACAGACATCTGGAGGTCAAGTATTTTTAGAGGTCTGACTTGAATTAGAGTCTGACCTCCATGTGCATGAATCATCACAAGGATTAATGAAGTGTATAAAGTGTGTGTGCTTGTTAATCTCATCTATGGACACGACAAAGGAAGAAATTCTTCATTTTGGGAGAGTGAATGGTTTAGCAAAGAGAAGACGCAAAGCCTAGACTTAAGCCGATGAGAAGCCTACAGCTTAATGGAAGAGTGTCTTTTATTATCTTAACTGCAGCAATTGTGTTCCAAGGAGAAATGGTGTGAAAACGATCCTGCTTTACTTTTAGTTGTGAAGTTTTGTCCCTTTCCTTTTGGTATTCTCACCTCTGTTTTAAATGTTATCTATGAAAAAGATTCTATTTTAAATTAAAACTAGAGTTTCATCATTTGCATTTATTTTAATTCACACTTCCTGTAAGTTCCTCTGGCTCATGCCATGAATATAAACATGGTTGCTCAAGATTTAGCTTTGGCCAAATATCTTCAAAGGGGCAAGTAGTTCTCAGATAACATAAAATGAAGAGTACACGAGCTGAATTTTGTCTTGAGTTTTTCCATCAGCTCTATAACTGACTGAGGTCTCTGCCATTCCAGCTCTCCACCCTGGAATGATATTATGAGGCAGAGTAGTTCCCTGTCCTTGAAGAGGAAGATTTTAAATTTCCAGAGTTAGCTCTAAAACCAACTGTATGCAGAGCTTTGAAATTCTTCATGGATGGCATCAATAAAAGGCTTGTCTTCAGATGCTCCTCCCTTGTGGTATCATAGTGTTTGTCAGAGAAGGAGTCAAAGGGATCAGAGAGCAAGTGAGAGAGCACATCATGACCTACAAAAGCCCGAGCTGGTTTCTAATAACTTCTACAGCTGCAGAAGCCCCAGGATTATTCCAGCATGTATATTTTTTTTCTTTCTATTTCAGTAAAGGAAGGTCTTGGACACCTCTTGTATCACTGAAGGGACTCATCTTTATGCAACAGCCAGGACTATCCCAATTCCATATGTTTGTCTGATCAGAGAGAGGTAATCCCAGATAATTTGTGGAAGATGAAAAAAAGAGGAGCTATTTTTACAGTAGTGGTTAACATTTGAGGCTTAGTGCTGGATGGTTCTGAGATTCCTCTGAAAGGAAAGTTCACCACTCTCAGCTCTGATTACAGGCTTGAGAGGCCAACAGTCCCTCAGCATGGGCTTCTTAGCTTCTCTGAGGAGGAACAGGCTCTTTACAGCATCTTTCTTCAATGGCTTCAGAAGGAAATTAGTTTTTAGTGCAAATGTAAATCGCACATGTGCAAGTTATAATTCTGGATCACTGCCAGTAGGTAAAGTCTCTAACTCTGCTATTTGGTAGTTAGTATAAAGTTTGCAGTAATACTCTTCAGTTCTCTTCCTGTCCTTTCAGCTGTAGAAAAAAACATTTGGAAAGAAAAGAGTCTTTTTATGTATAGAGGGGATAAATGAATAGCACTTGCGGGACAAAGATGAATGGAAATTGAAACAAGAGTTTTTTCAACAAGTGTATATAGTCTGCAAATGACAGAATTTTCATATTCAAGTTTTGTGAAAAACAGCACTCAGGTAGAAATAACAGTTTCTTGTGTGAGGGGATTAAACTGAAAAAGCAACACAACTGTCTGAATCAGAAAAGACCCCAGTGTCCACAAAGTGCTGCAGGGAAGCAGAGTTTAATATCAGTGGGATTGTGAAGGTCAGTGAACAGATGAGGGTTGATGGAAACTCCTCTCTGGACTGTGAAAAGACCATAGACATCTGGTAGAATACTCCCAGAGGATCTCTGAGTTCCAGGGGGTTGTGAAGCCTGTAGCTGACTTGCTATGCTGTGTTATTTTGATAGCATCACTTTGACTACAGTAACTGTAGAAAAATAAAGAAGCTCCCATTCAGCTTTCAGAGCATGGATGTTTTATCTCAAATGAAGCTTAAGGAATTAATAATGTTGAAAGCTAAAGATTACTTACTTACTTACGTATATAAGTTTTACTTTCTTATATTAGGTTTTAAATTTTTGTAATGTGTTTGCCAAACAGAGGTATGCCTCACTGAAAGAGGGGATTGAGTGTCAAATTATCCTGAAATAGAACAAATACACTTGTCAAAATAAATATCAAATCTTCATTTTTTGAGAAAAATTTCATGGCAGATGTTATGGACTTCCTGTGTACTAATTCTAAACATAACTAGTGACCACATTGCCTGCCTGCCTGTATCATGTAGAATTTTCATACAAAGCATTAAGAATGCATCTTTATAGGGAATAATATAATTATAGTTGCATAACTCATGTCTATAAAACAACAACAGAATGACCTAGTTCTCATTTTCTAACAGATTAGTATCTGGTTTTGTATCACAAAATGACTGTATACCTGTCTGGGCCTCATATCATTGGGACACTTCTCACCCATGGATGGAGGGCAGCAGGGAAAATTCAGAGAGAAAGTGTCACATTTCTCTAACAGATTTATTGCTTTTCCTTGGAAAAATTATGGCAGGAGAATGGTTAGCTATATTATTTCAAATTTGCACTCATAGTGCAAATGAGCCTTATAAACTTCTTTTGATTTACATAAGCATAAACAAAATTAGAATTATTTCCTGGTGTTTAGACCTGAATATGAAATATGAATGTCTCCTCCAGGAAAAACACTCGTAGATAAGCTCCCCCCTGCTTGAAAAAGAAGGCAATATCCTAGAGACGCATGTTAAACCCTTTGATTTTTCATTGACAGAGGCTGTTCTCTGCATTTTTAAGGCACCTTTCTTCACAGCAGTCGGTTCTCTATGACACAGACATTTTCAATATACACTGAAAATGACAGGGGTTAAAAATACCACCCCTTAGGTAAGTCACAGCTCCTGTACATGGAGCCTTGCCTATATAATATAAACCTACAAGAAACCTTTTTCAGTATGGGTTCTTTAGCAAGCTTTTTTTAATGAAGTTAGACTTAATAATATACTCACAGGCTAGATAGTGAGACCCTTACTGACACTGATTATCATGTTAATCCATGATGAATTAAATTTGAAACCACCAAAAGATTTTAAACTTGGAGACATACAGTTTAAATGAATCCTGACCAGGTGCTGGGAGATAGTAAATTCCTGACATAAGCTCTGACATAAAAGAAGAGCTTAGTTTGTCAGGTACAAAAATGAGCTAAATTATGCAAAGCAGCAGTAAACAAGAAGGTCTGGAGAGGCAGGGAGAGTGTAAAGAGAAATATGTAGATTAGGTATGAGAGTTTATTCATACTTGAGGACTTATTTTACTCTAATACTAGCCAGGTATCACTCAAGGCTTAAAGATAGGTATTTCAGAGAGTTTTCAGATGAAAGGCTAAGAAGAAAACCAGTGGTGTATGGGAAGAGAAGGCTGTGCCCTTTGGGAGGCAGAGTGGATCACAAGCTGCTTGAAGTTTGTTTTCTGAAAGAGTTGGTACCTTAGGGGAAATGAGAGTGTTTGAGACACTAGACCTTGCTAAAACAGGAACATGCGAGTGCTGTTGGCGCCGGGCCATGGAGCCTGTGTGTATGGACATGTCCTGGACGTCCAGGTTGGTTTTGATGATCAGGCCCTTGCCTCTTGTGAGCTGGGTTGTTCGCCAACTCAGTTTGGGCTGTATCTTTTATATAAAGAGGTTTTGTATCTCCTGGCTGGAGTGCAGAAGGTCAGTCATCCTGAAAGAAGTGTTTACATAGCTAACAGTTACAAGCACCTCTTATTTAAAAATGAAAGTAAAAAGCCTAACAAGCAAGAAATCAGTTCCCAGTGGGACATTAACAGGAGCCCAGTTCACTCTTGTAGCCAATAGGAAGCAGAGAGGCTTCAGATCCTGTTCTGAGACACAACACTGCTCATCACTGTACAGTTCAGGGTGTGGTAGAACAGAGGACAAGAAAGGAAGTCAGTCAGTATGCGGCAGAAGGAGGACACATCAGATAGATTTCTGGGTGGATTATACCTCGTTCTGAGCTGTAACAGGGGCGAGGCTGGGGTCAGAGAACTACTGAGCTGTAATTAGTCAGTGCTTCTGAAAGAATAGGCTTGCAGCTTTGGGCTACACATCTTGCTATGGCAGCTACATACCTTTGGGTGTGGGCAAATCCATCTCATGGCAAAACTTCTGCACACATATCCACTGTGCAACAACACTAAGACCAGATCCTCACTTCCTCTTGTCTTTTCCCCCCAGTTTTTTCATCACTTTAATAGAACAAAGAAATTCTATAAACAAGACACATGCTATTCCTTTAGAGCACTTTAAGAGCAAAAAGTGTCTGCTGTGGGATAGAGATGCTGTCCCGTTGAGGAAACTCCAGTGTGGAATTCATCTCATATGTCTTCAGATTCGTGGATTCACTTTTTGATCAGTGGCAAGGAATAGGCAGTACGAGGGCACAGTTCACCTGTCCTGTTTTTATGTCTGCTTTAGGATAAGCTTAATCACTCCTTAGCAGTCTCCACTCCTTGGAATAAGCTG
Source organism: Illadopsis cleaveri (assembly GCA_013399915.1). Taxonomy (NCBI): domain Eukaryota; kingdom Metazoa; phylum Chordata; class Aves; order Passeriformes; family Timaliidae; genus Illadopsis; species Illadopsis cleaveri. Next base: position 126,213 of record VXBB01018701.1, read on the forward strand.
TGAAGGCACGCTAGACAGCTGATACAGCTGCCAATATACGTGCCTAACACAGGTTGAAAACACTCCTACTGCTTTTCATGTGGTCAGTTGCAGTATCAGGCTTGGACTCAACCATAGTTATCTAAACCCTGTGAGGCATGGAAGTTTCCAAAAAGTTTATGCGCTCATAGTATTGTAAATCACAAATCAGCTACCCAAAATCATGAAAATGGATTAAGACACATGATAAAATGTAATAGTACTGTCTTCTTTCTTCTACTTTTAATTCAGCCTTTTAGGGTGTATTTTTTTTGGGAATTTTGGGCTATATTTTTCTCATGCTTTCCACTCATCCTTCAACTCAAGGCTTAAATCAAAGAATAGTTTAAAATGAGGGTAGGGAGTCTTGTAATTGACTATGGGATTTGAGTATAAACTCAGCTGTCATGACAGTGCCACATAGCAAAAATAAGGTCTGCTAGGAAAGGGTAGTATTTTGCTAAGAATCAGACATAAGAGTATTCAATTTTATAATTGAATTATTACAGGCTCTTATAATATTGCAATAAGATGTAATTGCTAAGGTTGTAACTCAAAACCTGAGTTGTAATAGACTAAGTACAAGCTTAGTCAGACCTTGTGATGCAAGTACAGTCAAGGGCAAGAACCGATACTAAAATTTTTCACTGGTTTGAAGGTGTTTTTCCTATTGTTTGCACTGCAAACATAACTTTGTTAGGCAGCACACCCCATTTAGATGAGTGTTGAAATGCTGACAAGGCTAATGGCACTCGATACTTGCTTCACCTGGCAATATGGGTAAACTACTCACTGTGAAAGCATGAAAAAGCTCTTGTAACTTGCACTTCTGTTTAGACAGGAGTTTAATTAGGAAATGCAGAAACTTGTATTGAGTAGAGACTTCAGAGCAACAAGAGAGTTTGCAAGAGGTGAAGTATCCCTTTGGCTGAAAGACAAATGTAGTGACAGCCTGAATTCCATCTCTGCACACCTTATATAAGCTGAATCTACTGATTCAGCAGATCCTGAGATCTACCGATCCCTTTGAAGCTTCAAGCTCCACTCTGAATATGATTCTTTCCCATCTTCTCTGTTGTGCATTTTTCACTGAAATGGGCAAAATCTGTTTTGTTCTCCGCTATTCACACCTCACCATTCAAGGACTTCACTGCTATCCAAGACAAATCGGTTTTTCAAGTCTGAACCTGAATGTACAGCTGAATGTGCAGTGAATCATCTGATATGGGGCTTTGGTCACAGCCTGACCTTGTGGAAGCACCTCACAAGAGAAAAGGGAGGTTGTAAAACTAGACTAAAAAGACTCAGAGTGAGGAAGGCCCAGAGGTAAAGGAAGCTAAAAACATTGTAAAATCAACTGTAGCTGCTTGAGATGTGTCAAAGGGGAGATGCTTTACTCCAGGTTCATTACAGACATACTGGCTTATTCTTTTTCTGCCGAATATGTCACTCTCTTTCCAGTTTCCTGGGTTAGTGTGTTGTCAGAGGTCCCCTGTTGTGGAGGAAGCTGTGTGTGTTGCATCAGAGGCTCCTGCCCTGTGCTGCACCCTGTGTATCAGGCTCTGCACTGATAACCCTCCTCTTCTGATCTGTAGAGGAGCAGTAAGTAAATGGATTTTCACAAATTCTTTGCTGGGAAAAGCTTTTGGGCAGTTTGTGACACAGACTTTGTAATTGGTCAGGTATAGCCGATTATCTAAACAGTTAGTGGAGGGGTAGTGGGAGCAATTTCATATGTAGACAAATAGCAGCAAAAATTCTCATGCCATTCCTGTGATTTATAAGCCTCTGCATGACCTTCATACTTACAGGTACAACTAAGAATGTAATCTGTGCCATAATTGTAGCCTTTCCCTTCTCCAAGGCATAACAAAGCACTGTATAGCCAGGAAATAAGAAATAGACAATCATATGGAAGATTTAAGCTGAAAACTTGTTGGAAACTGCTCGTTTGTTTCTAAATGTAAATTGCATATTTTTACTTTGGATACCATTAAATATAGATATAAAATATATAGGAATTGTAGCAAAGTCAGATAGATTCTGAGTTTCTGTTCAGCAGCTGTAATTTAGCATGTTGTAAACTGGGATCTTACCAGAACTTGCTTGTGGTTATGTTGAATAGGCTTGTTAAAAAAACCCAAAACCCCCTAAAAATCCCCAAAACCCTAACCTGCACCAAGAAACATCCCCAAAACCTTCCAAAACCAAAACCAGGAAACATCAGAAGTTCTGGGCATTTGCATGTGAAAGGTCCTTGCACACTTGTCCTTTTTTGAAGAGCCAGTGTGAATGCTCCTGCTTGCTTCCTATATTATTATTGCTCCACCACATTTTCATTCAGACATCTCTGACTGAGTGCCTGGGCTAAGCATCTCATAGACAACAGTGCTACAGCTCAAGCCTTCCTTAATCAGTGTCTACTCTGTGTGAAGATTTACAGTAGTGTAGTTTTTGGTACATAATGCCATTGCCAAATTCCACTTATAATAAACTTACTTTACTGCAATTGTATCGTCTGATTGCAGACATATCAAGTCCTGTATCACCTGTGATTCCCTTACTACCCTTCTGGTCCTTTGCATACATTTTAGCATGACCATTTAAACTTTTCTCATGCTTCATCTGTGGCTATGGCATCCCTCCATAAAGACATCCACATTTCTCAATTTACTTATTGGAGTATGTTTACTTAGTGGAGTGTGTTAGATCTAAACCATACCACAGAGTTGTTTCTCCCAATCCTTACAAAACCTGTATTTCATGGGTGCAGTTATTTTTAGGAACTTTCTGAGGTTAAGGGTGACTATTTAAAGTAAGGCAGTCAGTTGATATCCTAGAGTTATAACAAAGATTATTACTCCAGAAAAAAGCACAGAAAGTCAGAGGCAGGTGTAAATCCGCTCCTGAATATGGCAAAGCTAGTTAAGAGAGAAGCTGGAGGGAGTTGTTTTAAATGTAGATTATTGGTGGCTTTTCTTGTGGATCCTACAAAAGCCAGATTCTAAGTTACATCTTTTTGTCACCATCTATAGGTGTGTTATATTCTAACACTTCCCATTCTTTTTAAATACAGAGAGCAGAATTGAGGAACAGGAATTGACACTGAAGACTGAAAATTGTGTTTGGGCCAAGTGGACTTCATAATCAGTTCAGACCAGTGTGCCCTTAATCTCTCACGCTGCGTTCACCTCCAAAATTAAAGCTTCTTTTTTTAAATGACAAACTCAGAGAAACCTGCGTCTGACCCTCACTCCTACAAGCACTGCTTTACGGGGCTTCTTCAGAAAATAGGCTGATAGAAAAAACCCAGCAAAAAGAGAAGAAAACAAGACATAGCCCAAACCCAATGAAATAGGCTTATTGTCTCGCTTCCTAGAATGAGTCTATCTCCTACTGCTGAGAGGTATCCTGCATCTAATGCCAGAACTGGGGTTGCTGTGCTGGGGTTCAAAATGCTTCTGGAAACCTGCACAGTAGGACTTTCGTGCACCACTATGCTCAGGTTCCTGGGGTCTTGACTTGGTAAGGAAGAGGTAAAGGACCTGAAGTAGATACTCAGTGGGAGAAAATGCTGGCAGATTCCTTATCCCTCCTCTCCTGGGATAAAGCAGACTCATCTCTTTATGCTGGTTGAATATCTGAAGTGGAAGTGTGAACACAACTGAATGAATGCTGGCAGTGAACACTAGGCAGTGAAAGAGTAAACCCTGCAACGTAAAGCATTAAGAAATGCAGTCATTTCAACTTCCTTTTAAAAGCAGGTCGGTAAAACATTTTTATGCTCACCTCTTGAAACCGTAACTTCTGCTTCATTATTTACTTTTGAGGCGTAGGACAAGTCATAGGACGATTACAGAGAAGTACAAATCACAAGATACAGTAAGAGCCTGGAGACTAGGTGATAACAACTCGTAGTGCTTCCCCTATGCTTGGTTAATATTTACCTGTGGTAAAGAAACTATTTAAGCGATTGAGGATGACTTGGCCATAACGTTTGCTTTCAGAAGCAGAGCATGGTGTATTTGATGTGATTTGAGAGATTTTCTGAAGACACAAGAACAACGTTCATATCAAGGTCAAACTCTTAGGAAAGCTTCTTTTGCAGAATCTGTTTTTGTCTCAGCTTGTTGAAAATGGCGGGTGTGAGCAGATGCATGAAGTACTCCATGTTCATCTTCAACTTTTTTTTTGGGGTAAGTTAGTGTTTAAACTATTATTAGTGATGTATGAAATGTGTTCCCCATTATCTGAATGCTGCAGTTAGAGCAATTGTAAAGAAAATAGAGCATAAGTGGAACCAGAGTATGATTCTAAATCAGGAAGGGGAGAATATATTTAACTTTTGCCCTTCCCTTTGTCTTTTTCCATCTGAACACCTTTTCCTCGGAATTCAAAAGTAGATGAGCCACAAATCTCCCTGTTCTCCCTGTTCGTCTTGTGCCCCTCATGTCAAGGGACATCACTCATCTCAATCAGAAGATAACAGACTCTCCGATAACAATGCACAGTTCTCTTCCTTTTATTGCTGTTGTTTGCATGCAAAATCCTGAAAATGTAGTTGCAACAGAAAATATGGAAAATTTACTTGAATTTTTAGCCTCCTAATTGATAAATGGTTTTCATAACCTTCTTTGTGGTTCTTTTCTTTACATTCAGGGCATAATTGGTTTCTGAGGGTGGACACTAAATGTTGTAAGAATGTATGTGCTGGCAGTACTGTCACAGCCGTACCAAGAACGATACAGCACAGCACAGCACAGCAGGCAGATTTCTGGGTGTTATTTGAACTGTATTTGTTTATTTATCACATCTCAGCTGGGTTGCAAGAATTTCAGGTCCTGAAAGCTCTGGAAGGTTTGAGTTAAAGAACATTTCTCTCATGGTTCAACCTCACTGTCAGATTTCCTGACAGAACTTGTCAGGTTCACCAGGGGGTCACTGAAACCAGAAGCGGAACTACTAGCCACATTATGGTCTTTGCCTCAAGGGATTTTTTTCAAGTGAAAAGGTGATACCATTCAAAAGGGACCACAAACAGTAACCTTGGAAAATTTGTGGCTAGCCCAAATTCTTTGATTGCTTATGGACCTCACAAAGAAATTCCTGACAGACCAGTGATGGTTTGGACTGTCTCCCCAGTTTCTTCCTCCAGTTCTGTCAAGGCAGATTGAAGATTTTTAACACTTGTGTGGAAGCTTTTATGCAACAGTACCTACAAGAATCTGTAAGTTTCTGAATTTTACTTCCTGTCCCTCAGGAAGTTTTTCCTGTTTTTGTGGTTTGACCCCAACCATCAACCAAGTACCATGGAGACACTCACTCACTCCCCCACCAGCAGGATCAGAGAGGGAATTGAAGGCATAAAAGCTGGGAAATTTGTGAGCTGACATATAGACAGCTTAATAGAAAAAGCAAAAGCTATTCATGCAAGCAAAACTAAACAAGGAATTAATTCCCTGCTTCACATGGGCAGGCAGGTGTTCAGCCATCTCCAGGAGGGCAGGGCCTCATTATGTGAAATGTTTTCTTGTGAACACAAATGCCATCATTCCAAATGTCCCCTGCCTTCCTCCTTCTTTCTCCCAGCTTTATGTACTGAGCATGAATGTCAAATGGTCTGGAATATCCCTTTGGTCAGTTGGGGTTGCCTGTCCTGGCTGTGTTTTCTCCCAACATCCCACGTGCTCTCAGTCTCCTCACCAGTGTGGTGGTATGAAGGGAGAAAGAAAACTTGATGTAAGACCTGCTCAGCAATAGCAAAAACTTATCTACATTATCAGCCCTGTGCTCAGCACAAATCCAAAACACAGCCCTATACCAGCCACTGTGAAGAAAATTACCCCAGCCAAAACCAGCACACCTGTTCACATTCGTCTGTGTTTACTGTAAGCCAAAAATGGGCAAATGTCTCAGACTAGAATTAGAAAAGCTCCAAACTACTTCTAGAATGAACATTGGAACAGTGTCCCATGCCTTCAGTGACAGTATGGATTTCCTAGGGAAAAAAAACCATGGGATCCTGGGGGCATCTTGAAACAAGCATATGTGAAACAAACTTCCTATCTTTATGCCAAAGTTGGAAAACCCATACTGTGTTCTGAGGAAGAAAATACTGTGAGCATTTGCCGTGTATGTGACTGCCTGGATGGAACACAGATGGACAGGAATGCAACTGTAGTTAACTGTTTTAGGGAAGGTGTTTAGTTTAGTATGATCAAGATTGGGAAGAACAGATGTATGGGCTGACAGAAATATAATGAAACTGAATTTTTTGATTCTTGTTCCTGTCTCTAATTCATGGAAATCATTAAACTGCAACAGTAAGGTAGAGGGAACAGAGATGACTTTACAGCACAGCTGCTCACTCTAGTGCTCAAGGCAGTTGACAAGTGGAAAATTACTGATAATGGGAAATGAAGGTGACTTTAACCTAAATAGATAAGAATGGCAGTTGCATATTTTCCTGGTGTCCTTTCATTTTACACCTTTTGCAATCTCTCAGGGAGTGTCCTCTCTTAGAAGACTCAGGAACAGGCTTCCTAGCCTTCTGATGACCTTTTCTAAGCAACTCATGCAGCATCACACTAAGTGTGTAAGCCCTGGAATAGTCTAAGACAGCTCTGCAATTTGACTATGACTTGACCACATGACATGTGTCCCCTGGGCATCTACAGGCCCATGAGCCTCATACTGAGCTCCAGCACACCAATAGTTTTTCATCTTCCCTGTTTTGTGAAAAATAGCAGACTATGGGCTTTTGAAGATCTGTGCTTCGGAACTGGGTGCCTATATGGAGTTTCTAACAGTCCTTAAACTAATCCTTGTCAGTTTTGTGCATTGAACCTAACACATATGTCAGATTTTTCTTCTTTCCATTCTTTGGAGTTTGCAGGATATCCACTCTCTCCTTCTGTCCTCATTTTGTCAACTTCTGCTGCTCCACATCATGCAAATTGTAGAATTACCTTTTTTTTCACTGAATACTGATGTCTGACGCTAGTTCCAAGCAACATGGTTAGTGACAGAGCATCTTTGATCAGTTGTTAATACCAGACTTACAATCCCATCTACAAAGTGCCCTCCTGAACCTTAATGTGAACATCTCAGTCCCTGAAGTAGCAACACAAGCTTAGCAGGTTTGCTGAGCCAGAGACCACATTCTCTGTAGGACCTGCCTAGAGCTGTAATATCAGGTGTCTCAAGGAAATATTAAAATCAAATGTTTTCTTTAACAGAAGCAACCTTGTAAAAGTTCGTCCTGATATCCTTGAACTGAATGTTTGAAAAGGGTGTGCCAGTGGAGGAAATTCCCCTGAAGTTTGGTATTTGTGTGTATGAGAATTGCAGTCTTAATATACTGTTGGCTCAGCACTATGTCAGACTCATCTGAGGTGATAGTGATTTAACCAACTAGGCTGTATTTCCTCCTCACACCAGAGTTGAAAGCTTGAGAAGGAGCAACCAAATCTGTAGGACACCAGTACTGTTACTGTTCAGGTTATGAGACTGAGATAAGATCACAGATTCTTTATCAAGGATTAAGGCAAAAATACAATAGCCATCTAATTTAGGGAAAATGGGTGAAGACATTTTCAAAGATGCTCATTTAATTCCATCAGAAACCACTAGTGGTTCATTAAAAATGAAATTTCCTGGAATGAAAGTTTATTTACTTCAAATCTTATTTTTAGAAAACTTAAAAATTAAGGTGGAGTATTGCAGCAAAGTTGACATGTTCAACTTGGACTCTTTGGGAGCAGACCGCCTTCAAGGGAAATTCATAACAACATTTCAGGGCCATTTATGTCTTGACTATTAATGACAGATGTAGATAATTCTAAATCTGACTAGTCCCTGGTCCTCAGCTGTGTCTCTTTCCTACCAGTTGTCTCAGTAGGCACAATCCTTACACCTGAGTAGCCTCTTGGTTACCTATGTCCAACACTTAATAAAAAGGAATTCTGTGTAAGAATCATCAACAACGTTAGGAATAGAGTGACACAGCGGAACTCAATGATTGATGAAACAGGAGCACAAGTAGAGATGAGGGAATGTATCTGGACCTGCACTTCATCTTCCCTGACTTCAACATCTTAAGGAAAGTCATGCTGGTCAAACATTCACGTGTATTTGGCTGTTTTCTGTAAAAATATAATGAGAAAAATTACTCTAGGCATTTTATGAGACCTGTTCTAAGGACTGGAGATGGCCAGATATTGCTGCATTTGAAGCAGCAAAAAGAATTTATTTAGAACTTTTCTGAGTAGCTTTACCATAGAGAATGTCTCCAGACACATGTCCTGAATAACAGGTATGGAAACATCCCTTATCAAATCTCATGTTTCCATTATAAGAGAAACCACATTCTTTACGGGCACGTTTTACACCTACAATAGCAATTTATATTCTTCTCTCATCTGATGGAATTTCTGTGTGCTTCCTAAACACATGTATAAATCATTATGTAAATGTGTAGTTCCTCTGGGGTGGCAACATCAGGGATTAGGTGCATATCTGAAGATTTAACTACATTTACAAATTTTCCTGGAAATGAATCAATATTGTCTGCTCCAGCAATTCATGTTTCTTTTCCTTTGCCAAGCAAATGATTTCAGAAGTTTGGACAGCATATGGTGCAATTTGAATACTGAATGTTAGTAAGAAATTTGCTGCCCTTTCTAACTTGTCTTTATTTTCTCCCACAGGTATGCGGTTGCATTATTTTGGGATTCTCTATATGGATACGTGTTGGCAGTACTCAGCAGGTAAATGCATGCTGTCATACCAGCACCATGTAAAATATGGAAACTACTGCATACACTTTAATTTCCCATCTTCATTTCCACAAATTTTCTATGTTTTTGTTGAGGTGGTTTGTGTGGGTGAAGAGGTATGCATTTGATGAAGTTAAGATTAAACATCATGGTGCAGATAGTGATTGATGCAGAGATATGTGACTATGAGAAGTACCTACTAGCGTTATTAATGTAGTTTCATGCAGATTCACACAGATTTCTGTTTGAAAATGTGTCTCTCATCTCTAATGAAAAATAATTATGCTTTTGCTAATGATTTCAGTGTTAGAAAGAATAATGTGGAGCCATGCAGCTCATAGACTTTTCAGTGTTTTTCCCTATTAGAATAGTATAGTCATATCTATTCCTAGGGTTGCTTCACATGTTCATAGGGAATATTTTTATCTTTCTCACTATCCTCAATAACACAATTCTCATTTCCCCAGTAACTGCAACTTTGAAAAGGAGAAAAGATTTTTCCCTTCTATTTTCAACAGCTCCTTAAAAACACCTTATCCTTTTCCCTTCATACATATACATATACATATACATATACATATACATATACATATACATATACATATACATATACATATACATATACATGAGTTTTAAATGCCCAGGAATTTAGGATTACAATGTCCTAAAAGTCCTCCAGGAGGATAGAAAAAAGACCCTTTGTTGCCCCCCTGGATTTTCATACAGGTTATTAAATTACTTCGGATATTATGACTTTTATTTTCTGCAAAGCTAGGGAAAATACAGTTTTGAGGAGCTCTTAATCTTGCAGACATTCAGCAGAGGCTGGTCCTCTTGTTTCAAAGACCCCATGGTCCTGTAGGCCCTTTTGCCCAGTGCGTACCCACTGGCACTGACTCTAAGGTTTAAGCAGTACATTTCTTCAAATGAATTTGGGCCATAGAAATGTAAATTAATTTGAAAGCTTAATTTACATTCTTCTATTTTTGAAAATAGCTTTTGGCCATAGAAAAGAAAAAGCAGCCAGGTGTCACATGGAACAACTTTTTTTCAGCTTTCAGATTGAGCCTTTTTCAGCTTTAAGACTCAGCCTGAGTTGCAATTCTTCAGATAAGTCCCCTGTTGCTCTAGCACAGTCTGACAGTTAAGAACAATAACTTTTAAACCCGTATTTTCCCACCTGGAAATAAAAAGATGGTGGAAGTAAGAAGATAGCTTTGATTATTCCCTGCCATTTGGCTGATGACACTGTTACCCTTAGCCAGTCCCAGATGTCTCATGTCTGGCAGAGAATGGATGTAAGAGAACTTGCTTCAAGATGACACTGTGTCATTGGGTAATTCAGGTCATGGTGGAGACCTCTGGAAGAGGAAGAATCACAACTTTCACTCCTCAGTCAAAACTTTACTAGAAGCTAAAACTGCCATGCTTGATACTTGACAGTCTCTGGTATGATGGCTCAAATGATGCAATGGAGGTTGGAAAACCACAACCACTACCATATCTTATTTTTTGAGAGATTTCCTATTCAGAAAAGAATATTTCAAGCATTATAAGCGTGTTTCAAACTGCTTTCCTGAAGTGACACTTAGAACTCCCCAAAAACCTACGAATTAAGACTCAGGACTGAAATTGTAAGCATTTTCTCACATTTTTGCCTCCAGGCAGGCAAAGTTCCCATTCAAAACCAATGCATGTTTTGCTTCAGTAATAATTGAGCAGACCATAAGGATTTGGCTGTAGATGAATACAGCTTTCTAAGAATAAATAACAGGACGTTCAGTCCAACTTGGAAAGGGAAAGAACAACACATTCTTCAAATTATACTTGTCTATATACCTTTGCAATTTCCATCAGAAGATAAATGTGGCAACTTCCAGACATTTTTGCTAATCTTGGCACCAGTCACACTGGAAAATATTCTTTGAACATTTTTCTCTCTTTTGGCCTTTGCCCTTAGTCAGTCTTGTGGGAACTGAATAATTTGATGTTTAAGAATATTGAGGTATATGAATTGTTTAGTTGAATGTCCCACACATCAAAATAAAGTTCTCATCTCTGAGGGTAACATTAGAGATCAAGCCTGGGGAAAAAAAAAAAAAAAAAAAAAAAAAGGAGGAAAAAAAAGAAAGAAAGCTGCTTTGGAAAATACATCTAACTATTTCTCTAATATATACAGCATCACTCTGAGAAGTATTCTCTCAGGAACAGTCACAGAGTATGTTCCTGGCCTTCTGACAAACAGAGATTTTGTTCCTTTAACATTGGGTTAATGTAGGAGAGGTTTTGAGGTAATCAAGTCTCCTACTTCCAGTAAAAAGCAAAGATTCATTGACTGAAAACCAACTGAAAGCCACTTTAAAGACAGAAGATCTTTATTTATTTATTTACTCTGTAAAGTTGATTTTCATCTTGTGCAGAAACAAAGGTTGTGAAAAACCAGGTTTTACAAAGCTCTCCACCACAACATTTGAGAAGGGAGCATTACAGTGTGTTTATTTATGGATCAGAATTTCTCCATAGTTGCTATTCAGTATGTTTATCAGTAGCAAAATAATTATCTTGTTTTGGGGAATACAGATGTTTTTAAGAGGACCTTCTTTTCCCTCTCTCTTTTCAGGGGGTAGAAAGCAGCGTATTTGCAGGAGTTAATCTACTGATAGCCGTGGGAGCCATCATTATGATCCTTGGGTTCCTGGGCTGTTGTGGTGCTGCAAAGGAGAGCCGGTGCATGCTGATGTTGGTAGGAAAGAAAAACTTTTGGCTACCTTTAACAGGCTACAGCTACATATGATGGATAAAGTCCTTGCAAGTAGTATCAAATGAGGATGGGAACCTTTTAATTTAGCCAAACATACGATTATGATCCTGTGTTTTCATTGCTTGCCTTGAGTTTGGGCCCCTTCTGAATTCTGTTGTGGTAAAAATGATAGTTGGTCTCATCAGCAAGATGACAGGGTCCAGAGTTACTAGCTTTTTTTCCATCCAGCCATGATCAAAGTTCCCTCCATAAAATTTCACCCATTGTCTATCCTATTTAATTTTATAAATTCCCAGTTGCTCCCTTTGCTGGTCCACCCAGAATGTCCTCCCTGTCCTCCTGCCTAACTCTCACCTACACACTGTTATCATGACACTGTTCTGGTGTGTGCCTTGTTTTGATCACCAACTGAGCACGCTCTGTATTGAGCACCACTTTTTCTCATCATCAGATGAAATAGTTGGAGCAGCTCTGACTGGAAGGTCTTTCTACCTACATGGTTATTCAAGCACATGCAAGATAAATGTTAAAAGAAATTATATCATCTTGGTCAAAAGTAATATAGTTTTCTACCCCTTTTGTTTTCTTCCCAGTTTTTTATCGCATTGCTTCTGATCCTGATTCTTCAGATCACAGGAGGTATTTTAGGAGCAGTGTACAAACCTCAGGTACAGTATTATTCTACATTTTCATTGATGTCTTCATATAGTTTTGTTTCTTCCCAAAAAATTAACACTATATTTTAACTTGCAGGTGGAAGAAGCCTTTAAACTTTCTCTAAATGCAAGTGTGAACGCACTGCAAAGTACTTCAGGAGAATATAAAGAGTATCAGGAGGCATTCCAGAAGCTTGAGAGAGAGGTAATTAAACAGTTAAAAAATGAAGGGGTTGTTGCTATCTGTTTCGTCTTTGGTGTCTGTTTCCACTTCGTTTTATGATTATTCCACCACAGATTTGAATTTCATTCCCTGGGAAAGGGGACAAGTCTGACTTAAAGGTGAGTTGAAACACCACAGAAGGGACTTCTATTCTCTTGGTAGGACATGGTCTTCCTGTGATGATTTCTTTGTGCAATAGTGTTGTCTGTAAGAACAATGAAGCAAGGACAGACCACATTCAAGTAAGACTAACAGTTATCTAAGCTCTTTCATGAGAGGACTGCATGGCCGTTTCCTACAACTTTCCCTTCTGAAGGAGCATTGATCCTTCACCATATCCCAAACAAGAACTCTCCAGTACTTTTAAGTAAAGATTACCCCAGGGATTAGAAAAACATCAGGAGTGTATTTAACCTGGAATATCCTACTGCTATGAAGTCATGAAATGCCATGCTTTACTGTGTGAGAAGAGGAAGAAAATCTGATGAGAAGTTTGTTTTTATTGTGTTTGTACTTTTCCTGGCGCCCCCATCCTGCAAAACCTCAGATCGTGGATGCTTATGGCAAGCTTACTCCTAGATATCTCACAGAGAATACCCTGGAATCTCATTGTTAACATTGACAGCATACACCCCTTCCCCTCCCACACCTACCTGGGTCTGTACACTGATAGAATGCCTGCTGTTCTGCTTTAGTCCCTAATGGGTGATGACTTTGATGGATAGACTTAAAGTTAGTTTTTATGCTTTTAAAGACTGTTGTACGAAAGAGAATGAAACAAGAAACAATATCTAGGTGTCTTATGTTACTTCCACTTCTCCTTCCCCATTCCACCTCCAGCCTTGTACTCTACTTCTGAGACAGTTAATTTCTTCTGATATAATAAACAATCTGGAGAGATGAGCAAAATGAAAAATCACATAATTACTGCATTAATTTTTAAATGTACCAGGACTGCTATATTATGTGCCACAGCCTTTGCTTTTATACAAAATTATGTGAACATTTCCAGCTGTTTTTTAATAGAAGGAGACCTCAAACCCAAGTTTGCACCCCTGAGCTTTAGTGGCTTGAATATAGTGGAACATGAAGTGAAACTGCACCTGGTTTAGGTTTCACAAACCCCAAATGGAGCCCTGGTCTCTTCAGTCTATTTCTAATTTAAAGAGATAATCATCATTCAAAGTGGTTATTTTTTCTAGATTTCAGAGTTTTATGTGCCTGAATTTTACATTTCCAGGCTTTTCAAGATGTGAAATGTGGATGTTACTGGAACTGGTAACTTACCTTTTGCAAATATAACCTACTGAAAGAGGGCTTGATTCTCAAAAAATGCTATACCCAATATTCCAGTTCCATTCTGGCACTGATAATTACTAGCTTTGTAGTATGTTAATGTTTTTTGAGCATTTCATACTGAAAATCTGGTCTTTTCCCCCTATCTCTTATTAAAAAAACCCCAAAAACAACAAACAAAAACTTATGCACGTACATTCTTATAAGTGATACAGAAATGTAAATAGTATTTGAAACATACCAATTTGGGACAACTTCCACATTGAAAAAGATGAAATAAAATTTGTTTTTGTTGTTTCTCTCAGCTCCTTCACCTAATCTCTTTAAACTGAAAATTACCTCTTTTTTAACTCTTCTCCCCATTTACTCCTTTCTTGCAGGAAAAATGTTGTGGATTGCTGGATGGACCTAAGGACTGGGGAGAAAAATTTAACAAACCTTCCTCAAAGATCTGTCAGTGTGAACTAGAGAAGCCATCTCCAGACCTCTGCATCCAATATCAAAACAGATACATCTATAAAAAGGTGAGAAAAATGTTCACTCTTCTTTTGAAAGAGCCAGGTTTTAACCCAAGGTTATCTTTGGTGACTGCCATAGTCAGCAGTTCTGTATCTTTCTGAAAAGGCAAAGTTTTGCTTTCTTTCTTGGCCAGAACTACCCCCGTACCATCTGTTAAGAAATGACTGTTCATAACTCTGCTCCTTCCTCTTCCTGAGATGTCTCCAGTTTAGGCCCTTAGCAATCTGTGTGGTTAATGTTGATGAAAATTATTATGGCTTTGGGGTCAGGGTATGACTCTGGGTCAGAGCTGCACACCAGCTACCCTTTGGCTCTTATTACTCTCTCATAAGGTTATGCTCCCACCCAGGCTCATTGTGGTAGTAGACATGTTGACTTAGAGGCTTTCAAAATGCTAAGGTATATTGAAAATCAAACACATTAAATGCAAGACCTTTGGGGTTTTATAATCCTTTAATAAAAACCCACATTCATTTTGCAGGATATGCTGGAAAGAAACCTTACATATTGCGGGATACATGGCAGAATATTCAAAGAGTGATTTCTGATGACTACAGCCTTTTGAAAATCTTAAGGAATTAATGTAATAAAAATAAGGCAAAATATCGGGTGACAGGCAAAAAAAAAACCACACTCAGAAGAGTACCATCTAGTAGAGAGTAGACATCTCAAATAATGAATTTCATGGTTTGCCTGCCTCCTTTTGAGGAAATCTGAACTCTATGGAGATGAAAAAAAATATTAAAAAAGAATGCACAAAATAATTGAATAGCACAAAATAATTGAAGATTTAGAATGCTGGTGGTGCAAAGTTTGCTAGTATGCACCTAGCACCAAGCAGATTTTAGCAAATGTCTATTCTGGTTGTATAATTCTCTAATTGCACAGCTCCTTAATAGGTAATTAAGGAGCAGTAATTTCCTCCCCATGTAGTCCCACAGAAGCAAATACTATTTTAAAGCAAAGAAACAGTCTTGTTAAGGGATACCAGAACCCAATCTGGAAATAAGATATATACAAAGAGGCTGTTTTGGCCACACTTTAATGTCTTTTTGGCCTCAGGCAAGCCCTCAAAGGACACATGAGGAGCCATCTGTGAAATTACTGCAGGTGCAAGATATCGCTCATATGAACAGACAGATTTCATGGTGGTGTGAGATGCTAGTAGAGACATTGAATTCTTCTGATATGGGAAAAAAGATTTGAAATTCAGTGCAGTTACGAGTCAGCTTAAAAGAGAGACTTTTAGAACTAGGAGGAGAAGACCCATGTGTTTACTGTGAGAGAGGAAATATGGTGAAAAAATACAACTGTATTTGGGGGCAAGTCTGTTGCAGTGTTGTAACAGCAATGTAATTTTGATGCATTTAATCTGTACTTGGCTTTCCCTCCTGTTTGCAGGAGGAGGACTGTCAGTGCCCGGAGAAGAGGTAGTCACTGTAAGAACAGACATATGCAAATATTCGAAAGGAAAGTAGCTCTGCACAGAACTTCAGTTGTAGAATCATAGAATAGGCTGAGTTGGAAGGGACCCATCAGGATCATTGAGTGCAATTCCTGGCCCTGCACAGAACAACCCCAAGAATCATATCATGCGCATGAGAGCATTGTCCAAACGCTTCTTGAACTCTGTCAGGTTTGGTGCTGTGACCACTGCCCTCGGGAGCCTGTTCCAGTGCCCAAACACCCTCTGGGTGAAGAACCTTTTCCTGATATCCAAGCTAAATCTCCCCTGACTCAGCTTCATGACATTGCCTTGAGTCTTGTCACTGTTCATGAGAGTGAAGAGATCAGTACCTGCCTCTCTGCTTCCCCTCATGAGGATGCTGAAGACCCAAATGATGTCTTCCCTCAGTCTCCTCCAGGCTGAATAGAGCAAGTCTCTTCAGTCACTCCCCATGTGGCTTCTCCTCAAGGCCATTCACTGTTCTCATGGCCCTACTTTGGACAATCTGTAATAGCTTTATATCTCATATTGTGGTACCCAAACATGCCCCCAGCACTCGAGGTGAGGCTGCCCCAGAGCAGAGAAGAGGGGACAAGGACAATCCCCTCCCTTGCCCGGCTGTCAATGCTGTCCCTGATGTCCCCCAGGACAGGGTTGGCCCTCCTGGCTGCCAGGGCACTGCTGACTCATGTTCAACTTGCCATGGACCAGGACCCCCAGGTCCCTTTCTCCGGGGCTGCTCTCCAGCCTCTCATTCCTCAAGTGAACCCCAACAAAACCAGGGTTGCAAAATCCGGCATTTGACCTTGATAAATGTCATATGACTGGTGATTGCTCATTTCTCTGGGCTCTCACTCTAGGGCCTCTCTTCCCTCAAGGGAGTCAACAGGTCCTCCTAGTTTAGTGTTGTTGGCAAACTTCCATGTTATTCCTTCAAGTCCTGCATCCAAGTTGTTAAGGAACACGTTGAAGAGAATTGGACCTAGGATGGAGTCCTGCAAAATCCCATTACTAACCAGACTCCAGACTGATGTTACCTCACTTACTATAACTCTTTGTGCCTGACCCACAGCTTAACATGTTTACTTTGCTGTATGCTGGACATTTTGTCCAGAAGGATACTACGAGAGACAACTTCAAAATCTTTGCTGAAGTCCAAAAAGATTACATCTACTCGCTTTCCAAGATCAGTTAGGTGGGTTACCCTGTCGTAGAAGGAAATCAACTCCAACAAGCAGGACTTTCTCCTCATGAAGCCATGCGGATTATTCTCTTCCTTCCTGCCCCAGCCTAAGACCACCAAACATTGGACAAAANAGGTCCTCCTAGTTTAGTGTTGTTGGCAAACTTCCATGTTATTCCTTCAAGTCCTGCATCCAAGTTGTTAAGGAACACGTTGAAGAGAATTGGACCTAGGATGGAGTCCTGCAAAATCCCATTACTAACCAGACTCCAGACTGATGTTACCTCACTTACTATAACTCTTTGTGCCTGACCCACAGCTTAACATGTTTACTTTGCTGTATGCTGGACATTTTGTCCAGAAGGATACTACGAGAGACAACTTCAAAATCTTTGCTGAAGTCCAAAAAGATTACATCTACTCGCTTTCCAAGATCAGTTCGGTGGGTTACCCTGTCGTAGAAGGAAATCAACAAGCAGGACTTTCTCCTCATGAAGCCATGCGGATTATTCTCTTCCTTCCTGCCCCAGCCTAAGACCACCAAACATTGGACAAAACTAATTTTGAACCTAGGTTTTATAACCAAATACTTTTAGTTAATCCCAAGTCTAATAATAAACCTGGAAGTTTCAGATCCAAAGATTAGATTGGTGGGAAACTGAAGTTCCCTTTCAGATCTGGTCATGGCTGCATTGGCTTTTTTCTAGTAGCAAATGATTACCAAGTGAAAGTAAGAACAAACACTTCTTTCCTTGTTAACTGAACATAATGCAAACACTGGGCATTACAGCTGTATGTCTTCCTTTGAAATAGTAAATTTTTATGGTCAGCTACTAAATCTTCATACATGGGAAGGCAAAGAATTTTGCAGAGCATAAGGTACACGTAGTTGTGTTTTTTGTGTTCATTAGCAGCAAATCAGAGTAAATTCAAATACCCTTTTTTTTTAGCACAGAGTTAAAGAGAAAGAGAGAGAGAGTTTGAGAGAGTTATTTTAGAAGATGCATTCCTATAAAACCTGTATATCCTATAATAGGATAATATTGCTTACCTGTAATTAATAATTTTGTTTTATTTTTCAGCCTTGTGGAGAAGTTATTGTGCAACAAATTAAAGACAATCTGGTCATAATTATGGGGATCGCCTTTGGACTGGCTGTTGTTGAGGTACCAGTGTACACTGTTAAAACACTTAGTCATTGACAAGCCATATGTTCTATTTGGAAATACATTGAGAATGGAATTAAAACACTTGGCTTTCTCAATTAATAGACAAGGGAAAACCACCTCTCACCTTAGCTATAACATCACTGTTGTTTCATATAAATATATTTCATTAAAGTATATAGCTGCTGAGCTGCACACTTCAGGTGAGATCAGACCACCCTGCTACCTGTAAAGTGTCTTGCATGGGACATTTTCTTCAAAAAATTTGCCAGTCCTGAAGCCAGTCTGTGCCTTGACACTGAGCCTTGTGTACAGAGCAGTGTGTGAATAAACACCTCAGAAGACATGAGGAAGAATAGTCAGATTTTTCCTCCTTTTTCTCATCTTTTCTTGAGGAAAAGGTTCATCTCCTAAGAAAACTTAAAGTACATATTTTTATTTTGGTACAAAATTATATTCTGAGGCATTAAAACTTTAAGCATCAAGATGATGCATGAATGTGTCTAAGTGCACACATGTGATGTTCCATATATTCCTGTGTGTAAAAAACCACAGAGTATGTGAACTGTTTATTTTAATTTCCTCACCATACACTGAAAAATAATATGCAAGAGTTTCTCTGAAGAGAAGAGGAAAAGAAGTGAGGCTATCCAGTGAGCTACTTGATTTTGATTTGAATAGGAGAAAATGACAAAGATACAGGGGATTTCATGATGATGCTTTCTTCAGTCATTTTTTTTCTTTTCACTCTTCCTCCTTTGTTTTCCTCCACCTTCACTCTCCACCAGTGGATGGCTGAGGGAAAAACAGAAATGACAAAGATTGCTGTGGAAAGTTCAGTCTGTTATTTGAAGCAAAAACTTCTTGGCAGACGATTGATTGTTCCTCGTGGTCGAAGGGTGGGCAAGAGCCCCAACTCAAAACTGTTTCCAGGAAAATAGTAGTAAACGGGGAAGAATTATGTAGCTGCAGCACTGGAAGAGGACAGGCCACCAACTTCTTACTCAGCACAGGCTTTCTGGTATTTGAGGAGCTATATGTTGGGCAGTCAGGTCTCTCACCCATATGTTTACTTTGAGGGAAAAATAGATGAAATACACTGATATTAAATGACCTTAAAAATATAATAGAAGTGTAAAATTGCATCTGAATCCCTAAGGCAAATTATAAGTCACTTTGCTCTAGTTACTGCAGTTATGTGAGTTGTAGCTTGTTCATTGGCTATCATTCTTTCCTGTTCTCCAGTTGGCATTTCCTGTGCTGGCTGCCTCTCCCAGTCACAAAAGGATTAGAAAACAACATGAATAAACAATATGAGACTCAGCACAAATTGTCAGATGGCAATTTAAACTTGATAAACATTTATCCTTTCCATATTAACTCAAGCAACTGCAAATCAAAGGCCATTTGCTTAATCATCTTTTGGCTCTAGGAAATCCCAGATAAAAAGAAGTGCTCTTCCTCTCTCTGTCTGCTTCATTATGCCACTTATGAGCTATGCTTGCAGCTCACCCTAATAGTGAAAATTATACAGATAAGAAGGGCCCAGATTCATTTGGGTGCAAATGCAAATGTGGGCATGGTATGTCAGGGAAGCCTAGTCAGTTTATTCCAGGTGTGAGTCCATCCCTTTGTCTTAGCTGTATGTCTGTGCTACATATGCTCTTCTCTGTCTCCTCCTTAAGTAAATAAAGTATGTCAGTGTTCATGGCTTCAAAGGTGTCAGTTGGGTGCTTTCCACTTTTGTGGAACACCTTCACAGACTGGTTAGCTTTAAATCCAGAAGGAAGCTTTCTGATCTGATCTTACCAGCTGTCTGCCACGGGTCATGAAATTGTACCCAGTAATTCCCAATACAGAATTGGTGACCCAACTGAATTTTCTATTACAAGTAACAGCTCCTTAAGTGAATTCACTATTGTTTCTATCCCAAGTCCATTACTGATAAATAAAAAATATTTGTTGCATCATCATTTGCAACTCAATACAGTGAGGTAGTTTTATAGAGGTATACCTGTGTGTACCTTTATACATACACTTCACACAGATGGTTGCACAAAAGAGAGTGACAGTGGAAGAGAGATTTCAACAGGAGACAACCCTTAGAATACACAGTGAACATTCCTCTAACATTGTCAGAAAATAAAATGCTCGATTTTTGTCCAAATTTCTTGAACTTCTCCCTAATTGCTGCTCCATTACAGCTAACAACTGCATTTTAAACACACAGAGGTACAAGGGTCCTCATGCACAGAGGCCATCCATCTTTTAAACAAATGAAACTTCTCCATGATGTCTGCAGTCTTACCTGTGGTATATACTGACTTCATTAAAGTATCTCTATTCTGTTAGAGCCACATTAGAAAAAAATCTTCTGCATAGCAGATTTAGCCTGCACATAAATCCAAGACATCTGCACACAAAATATTCCCATTGTGTATCAGTTGTATCCTGAGATTTCCAGAACTACCAGGTAATACCAGAAATATCTTTGTTTTCCAGATTCTTGGTTTGGTGTTTTCTATGAGCCTCTACTGCCAGATTGGAAGAAAATGAAACTGTGAAAATGTCAAAATGATGTCACCAGTCAAATAAATACCTTTCTAGAAAGAAGGCTAGAGATTTGGCTGGGCACATTCAGATAAATATATGCACGTCGCAGGCAGCCGTTCTGATGAAAACGGCAGCCCTTGTGCTCATGGATGCTTGACAACTTGCAAAATGACCTCTTTATATTTCATAAGACTTAATGATGTGAATATGATTTTTTATTTGCAATAAACATCTTTGTTTATATTTCTGAGGTGTTTATTTTGTCCAAAGACAGCAATTATGTCATGTTGTGAGTCTGAGTTCACCATGTGGTGTGCCCTCATGAGTGTTAAACCACCCACAGCAGAGTCACCATAAACAGCTGCAAACCATCATGCAGTGGCTGACTGCTCCAGGGAACTCAGGCCCCTGAGAACCTCTGCTTGTGGAGCAGGGTGTTTTCATTAAGAGAGTTGTGGGTCAGGGTTTTGTTACCTGTGAAAAGGGCAACTAACTTGCTACCTAATAGGAGCGCCACGTTTCCTTTCAGGGATGTTTAAATCAGTATCTTGGCAGCAGAGATGTTCGCTCTCAGGCCCCAATAATGCTTAGGTTGCATTAATGGAGCTGGATTTAGTGGCATGTGTTTTGCAAATAAACATCAACAGTGAAATCCAAGCCCATGTGGAGGCAAGGCATACACAGAAGTCATGCAGATAAGGCTTTGCCCAGAGCAGCTAAGGCAAGTGGGTAGACAAACACAGGGCATGGCTGGCAGCCATATACAGCCTGCCTGCTTTTGGACTGAGCAGTGCATGCAAATGTTTGGGCCCTGAGGTAGTGACAGCCCTGACTGTCCCTGCCCAGCTACCTGGGTTTCCCTGCATGCTGCCCATGGCAAGGACACCCCATCAGCCTCCTGGGCCAGTTGGTCCCTGCCCCACCAATGTCCCAGTAGGTCTCCAGCTCCCCTGCCTGGACACGGAGTCCCACCAAGCTGGGCCTCCCCATGTGTGGCCCTGGTGTGGCCTCAGCTCATCCTCAGGAAGTGCATGATGCCAGGGGCTGGGCTGCCCTGGTGCCCTGAACTGCCCCACTCCTGACTGGTACAGAGTGCCAGGGATGGGCCAGGCTCTGCCTTGCCACCCCAGTGGAACCCATGTGGTCCCAGCCTCTTTCTAACAGAAAGTAAATGGCATCAGGGACAAGATTTTTAGGGTATGAGGATGTCTAATGATGCCCACAGAGACCTGCTGAGGTTTTACACAGCAGACTGATGGCCTACCTGCTGTGTGTTGGGATTAGCTAATTTATCCAGCTCCACTGGACCCCTATCTTCATAATAGGAGCAACTATAAACACGTCACAGCTGCTCTTAAAAGAAAACCACATATCATGCTCCTCTAGTTAAAGACTCCTCAGGTGCCCTAGACTGTCTTGAAGCACATGCTGACTGTTGCCATCTTGATAGAGCAATGCAACTGTTGCTTACAAATGCGTTCAAAGCTTCCCTTGAGCAGAGACCTTTGTCTGTGCCTTGTTCTTGCAGAATTGGGTTCAGGTAAAATTCATCTGCAGCAACCAACGTCTTTTTTAAAACACAACCAGAGGAAGTTTCTGTCCCATCCCCCATCCTCCCCTAGCTCTCAGACCATTAGGCCAAGCAGTGATCCTACTTTCAGTAATTCATGTGTCTCCCAGGAAAGTCATCTAGCTACCAGACAGTTCTGGCACTTGTCCTTCCCTCTGCTGAACCTCAGAAGCTGTGCCAGAAGAATTTAAACTTTGTTGGACCAGAGAAGAATCATGACTCCATAACCCAGCTGTACTAACTGGAAAAAGAAATGCTGGCTTCTAGTTTCTCCTCCTCCACAGAGTGTTTTTTTCTGTGCATATCTTATCCATGATCTGAAGTCCTGGAAGCTGAGCCTGAATCACCCGAATCATGGTACGGCACCTGGAGTCCTGGATTATCACTATAGAAAACAATTGGGAATATAAGGGCAACATGGAGAGAGAATTGGACCTTCCTCTTCTTCCTTCTCCTTCCCATTAGAAGGACTGTTCTCCTATTTGAATGAAGGACCAGAGCAACTCACATAGAGAGGGGTCTTAGAGCTGTGGGTGCCTAATGGATGGACATGAAGGGGAAATTACAACTCACACTTGCTGCCTGGAGGAGTCAACTTCAGACAGCAGCAAACTTGAGTATTACTGGCATGGATCTGTAATGAGCATTGAGATGAGACTGACAATGCACTCTGGCTCAGACACCAGTCTGGTCCTGTGTGCTGCTCTGGGGATCCAGATGTCTAAAACCAAGCTGTTAATACATCTAAATATTGGTTGTCAATGGCCTGGTTTTGTATATAATCCTTAAAATAATCTTTGTTTTTGTCAAAATAATGATGTATGATACATTAGACTTTTTGTCTAAACAGTTAAAATTGTTGAGATTAAAATATTAAAATCAGCATCAAAATGTTGTCTTCAGTGAGGAACTTAGACACAGGAGTTTTATCCGGAGCTATTGTGAACAGTTACTCTGTTTATTTAGGTAATTTGTCTCTATTACCTAAAGGTCTAAGGCATAAAAGTAAAGCACTATGATTATATGCTACCATGACGGTTTAAATAGGATTGAGCCAATGAAGTAATTCAGAATACTATCAGCTTGCTGGTGAAGTGGATTTGCCACTAAAACATGCCCATTGCCTTGCATGTTACAAACCTTATTTAATTGTCACATTCCGTAGCCTCCTGAGGTTTTCTCCCTGATTTTTTAAACGGAAACAGCGAAATGATAATCATAAAACCAAAAAGAAATCTCTCTGGATAAGATTCTTCTGTCCATTTGCAAAACAACATAGTAAAAACTCATATTGTAAAATTATGAAATGGTTTGGATTGGAAGGTACCTTTAAAAACCATGTAGTCTACCCCCATTGCCATATCTGAGCTACCAGTTTGAACTCTCTCTATAATCAATGAAGAGAAAAAGCACATCTAGTATTTGAGCCATCTCATTCTGAAATAGATGTCCAAAGAGGTTAGGAGAGTGATTTTCATTGCAAATAGGTGAAATTGAAGTGAATGAATCCCACCCCACAATACTGAACTTGTTAAAAACATTAGAAGCACTGATCAGTCAGAAAAGTGCATTAGTATAATATTCCATGAAGGTGCATTTATTATGCATTAATTCATTGACATTTTTGGTCAGTCATAATCCAGCCTGCTAGGAAATGAGCCCTGCCTACTCTCTAGGCTGGTAGGATAGGATTCATCTGGTGTGCACAATGCTGTAACAGACGTCCCAGCATCATTCCTTCATGAAATCCTCTTGGTATTCTTATCAAAGAACATTTATAGTTAGCTATTGACTCAAAAGAGAAAGGGGACATTTTCTGAGCCCACAAAAACTTTTTCATCATAATGTCTAGAATTGCTGAAGTGGAATTTGACAATAAATCCTTGACAGAACAATAAAACCATAAGGGTTTTCTTTTGTGGGGTGTTGGGGAAGGTTGTTTTTGGTTTTTCACAACCATCTCATGCAAGGTTATGCTCATCTCAATGTTACCCAATAAAATGCAGCATTCAGAGGAAAGAGACATGTCCAAGACCTTCGTTCTTTAAAATATCAAAGGTAGAAAAGGCATTTATCATTATAGTCTTAAATGATATAAAAAAACAGTGGTAGGAAGAAAGAGAATGTGTCCCTGCCTTTGCCAATGGAGCTAAATTCCACCTTAAAACCAAGTCTATTTAAAACATGCTGGTGATTTATCATGTCAAAACCAAACATCCATTTAATGGCAACAGATAAGACACCACACCTGGGTCAAAATTTCTTCAAAGAAGGATTTGCTAAATCATTTAATGGATTTAAGGGGGAACGTGTTTTTCTCAGAAGGGGTTGTATTTGCATGGAAATGCAGCCCAAATAGAAAATGAAAAAAGTTATAATTTATGGCAAAATATGAATCAGTAAAGCAATGTCAGAAACAATGAAGGGAAGCCTGTTATTGGAAACAAAAAATAAGGAAGAAAAAGACAGAGACAGATAGACAAAAAGAAATATGATTTTTTTTTAATGGAAGAAGAATGAAGCAAAACAGGACAGGTCAATTTGAAGGAAAGAAAAAGCTAAATATTATCAAGATCCAAGAATTTTCTGAACTCAAGTCAGCATGAGGGGAATTTGGCCCCAATCCACCTTTGTGTCCTGGATGTCATGTTGAAAGCCAATTCAACCTGTTTCTAAATCAGAGCCAAATCTGCCCCAAATCTGTCTGGTTATTCGGGCCTCTGAGAAGCTGGGGCTCATCAGGGCATAGCTGGTAGCCAAAGGGTACACCAAGAGACAGTTGAGGTAGTTGTATGGCCTCTGGGCATGCCTGGAGAATGAAAGTCAGGAGGTTAAACAGCTGGCTTTACCTCTGGAAAGGACACTAGGACGCTGTGGATCTGGCTAAAGTATTTTTAGAGATTAAGTGTGGCAGCAGGGTTTATTTTTAAATCAAGATGGAGAGTTATCAGTTTAAGTTTTGAAATAGGATTGAAACCACAAAATTAAAAGCAAGTTCTTTGGCTTTGCTGTAAGACCTGCCCTAACTGCTTAGCCCAAGGTTTTCTGGCATGGAGAAACTCAGCTGATTTAGACTGGATTCAGCCCCCCTCAGTTGAGGGGATGTTTGACTTTGAGTTGTCTGGGGAGGTCAGGTAGAAAGCAAACACCTAATGTCGCTCCAGGCCAGAATCAAAACCTATCCTTGCAAAAATTCAGGCTGAGGAAGCAGCCTGGACCCTGGTCCTCCAGGAGGGAACTGGGATGTGCTGATATGGGGAAATGTTACATTAGGACTTCATTCAGGGACCAAAGGGAGGCTTGGATCTCTTTTGGCTTCATCCATGGCAATTTGATTATTCTTAACATCACCAAAATGGTACGTTTTCTCCCCACCCCTGTCACTGGCAATATTCTCATCATTTCACTGAAAGACCCTTTTTTTGTGCAGTGGTTTGGATTAAATTCCTATTTGTTCTTTTCAAGTATTTGTTCTTTGAACTGAAAACTGACCCCTTGGTGTGTTTTGCAGAATGCTCAACCTGCTGAGGTTTCTTGGGGAGATAGAGGAGTGATGTCATTCACCACTTGATAAGGCTGAATCCTTAATCTATCTGAACTTGGACACTGGGGAGGAATGAGAAAATCATTCCTCTTCCTTTCTGTCTCAAATCCACTTTCAACTTTTTTTCTCTTTGTAGAGAAATACAGGTCTCCACTTACTCCTAGACTTTATAAAATTTGATTGAGCAGCCCAACATTCTTTAAAAGACAGGAAACAGAGACACAGAAAAGGCATGGAGGAATAAGAGGCAAACAAGGTCTTTATGCATTAACAGGGATAAGAGACATATAATACTCTTCTTTCCTAATCTGTGAGGAGCTCAAATTCAGCTAATGTAAGTCATTAGAGAGACTCCAGTTTCAATTGCATTAACCTGTGAAAGATTGAAAAAGACACTTTGCCCTATTTTTTTCATGAAAATTAAAGTAAACTGTGCTAATGGATTTGCACACACAAGGCTGTGGAAGAAACTGGTTAAAACAACCCGACAAAAACTACGGACAAACAAAAGGGCACTCTCAGGCAACTTCATAAAACAAGTTCAAGGCATTTCAGTGCATCAGCCCCTCACACTGAAAGTCTGTGACCTTGCTAACATAAGAAGATTAATTAGTGGTTTACAGGTGTTGTAGTAAAAGGCCCTAAGTGTCAGTATACTGTTTCACATCTGCTATTAAGTGAACATAGTGTGTTTCAAAGCTATTTCAAACTGTGTTTTTATGCTCTTTGTTATCTAAAAGATTTGTCAGATCAGCTAAATCCAGGCTGATCTATGAATTCTATTTCACAGCTTTGGTGCATTTTCTTGCTAAAGTTTCAGCTGAATATATTACTTTGCTTTAATACAAATGTTTCCTAAGCCCTATTTCATTATATTCATGAGTTAAAATAGCAGCAACTCTCTGAAATATTGAGTCTATCATTATTCAATATGACATTAAGTTCTTTACTATTACAGTTAATTCAGACCAGGGAGGATTTTTTGTAGATTTGATTTGTTGGGGAAGAGAAAGAATTTGAATGTACTTTCTACTGTCTTTGTTAAAAAACTATCTTTTAGAATTTACTTAATTTTGTCCGAAAGTTTCTATCAAAACCATTGATAACATAGCCTTGTCAAAGCTGATTATCTCTATCATTGATTAGGAGTGTATTAAGAGCAAAAAATATTAGGAAGTGGAGCCATGGAAATGAATATTTCCTGTTCATTGGGGCCTCCAATATTTACTTCTGTTTCCTGCTTGAATGAGTGTCTACTGCTGTAAAGATGGTTGAGATCCTTCGAAATAGGATTAAAATAGACTCTTTCAGGAAAAGCCAGTGACAGAGGAAGTTATTTACTAGAAAGTATATAGTAATGGTGTGAACAGGAATAAAAATGGATATACCCAAGCAATATACCACCACTGCATTGATGCGTAGGAAGAGAATTGCAGTCACTTCTCCCATTGGTGTTGGAAAGGAGTTGGGAGCATACTGCCCTCACTATCCTGGCTATTGCACTTCTGTACATTTTTACAGACAGTCAAACAGACAGGGCAAAGAGTAAGGATCATGTGGAAATAAGGCCCAGAACATCAGAAATGAAAGTGAATGATAACAACAGGAGCTGAAAGGGGCAAGTGAGACACAAAGCTTAGTTAGTTTGGGACAAGAGGGAATGACTTCAAGTTGTGCCAGGGGCCATTTAGATTGGATATTAGGAAACATTCACGGAAAGGGTTGTCAAGAAACAAGAGTCTTTCCAGGGAAGTGGCTGAGTTGTCATCCCTGAAGATACTTAAAAGATGAGTAGGTTCAGGGGTGATGTTTAGTTGGCAGTATGGGTTTATCAGTGGGCTCGATGACCTTAAATATATTTTCCAACCTAAATGATTTTATGGTTCTATTATTCTGTGGTTCTATAACATACTTAGTTGCAACTGTGGGAGGAATTCAGGGAGCCAGAATGTGTATTACATGAACTGGGGTGCAATTGGAGTGAAAAGACAGAAGTTTACAACCCAGTCTGATTGGAAGTATGATGCATCCCTGCAGCCTCTTGCCAACAGATCAAGGACTGACTGGAATGTTTGTCAGCACAAACGAGAAATTACGGACTACTGAACATGACAGAGTGTGCTGAAAGAGGAAGGAAATAAGGACTTGTTTTATAGTCACTGGGTTTCAAAAAGGTGCTCTGCTCCACGAGATATTCCAGATTGTAAAAGGGTTCATTACATTAAGTACAGGAAATTGTCTGTCAGACATGGGTTTGGATACTGTGGTCAAGGTAAAAAATATCCAGATGTGCTATCTCTGATACACTTAATACTCTGTAGCACAATTATGATAAATTACCTTCTGCCTGTGTTTTAAGACTCTGCTCTCATTCTACACAAGGACTGTTACAGTGGCATGGGGAAATTCCCACTATTACATTTCTCATATTCCTCATATTCTCATTACTCAGTCTTTAAGCCAGTGGATAAAGGATTTGAATCAGTAGAATAAAGAGGCCATTCTAGAGTACATTGTGATGAACTTGTTTAAACATAATTTTAAAAATATATGCACAAAGAAATACACAAACCATCTGAGAAAAAGAATTGCCTGTGGCTTTAACATAAGAATGTGCTACAGATGAGAAAAGCTGTGGACAAAAAACCCAGAAGTTTTTTCAAGCTGAAATTGGCTCTGCTTGAAAGACTAATTTTTTTTGGATGGTAATGACCATAAGTTGATGTTAATAATGCAAGTCAATTCCAATAATATGTGGCTTTAGCTGCAATAACCACAACAATATTATGTAAAAGGAACAACTGCCATGAACTTCCTACTGGTGTGGAGAATTTTGTTTGCAGGTGGAATGGATTTTATATCTTCCAAGAGGGACACTTGAGGTATTTCTGGTCATATGGCAGCCATTCCTGAAGCTTGAAATGATAGGTGAGAAAGTTAGTATAAACCTTCTGTTCTTGCAGATTCATGATATGAATTTATGCCTATTGTCTGATGGCTATTACTTTGAGTTATATTGGAGTAGAAATGTATTAGAGAGCTGGAACTATGTAGAAATTAAAAATGTGCATGAAGAGATGAAAACAGAAATGAATATTGGCATTTTTCTCAAGAAATGCAAGCCACCAGACTGAATATTTAGAGAGTATTTCACAGGATAGCAAACTTCATGTACTACTGCATATTACAGATCCTGACCATTGCATCACAAATGTGCTAAAATCTCCACAAAGGATAAACATAGAAGCTATCTTATCCGTTCTGAATTTCAGTGGATCTGTTTATCACATTAAGATTGGAAAATTAAGGGGGATTCTAGCACCAACAATGCATTTTGTGTCGTCTAGACTGCTGCTTGGTCTCCCACTGCTGCTCAATGTGACCATGTATATTCTCTGTCCTGTGTTACATCTGGCTTCCCTCCATGGGTTTCTTCCCCACCTTAGCGGAACTAAAGTGAGACAATTTACTTTAACATTCTTGATTCGATCTCTTTCTCCCCCAAAAATATTTTCTATCACTTGATTACCAGTTCTGAGGATTGTTGCAACAGGCTGCCTACATGAAAAAGGCAGAAGTCTAGAAAAGTTTGGTTTATGCTGGAAAGAGAATGATTGTGTCAAAATGCCGCTGCCGGTTAGATATTCAGGTAACTTACTGTTATGAATGCTAATGGGGCTACAGTGACTTCACAGCATGCTGGAAATAAGACACAGGATAAAACCTGCATTTTAAAGTAGCTGATCCAACTGGAGAAGGAAAAGACACAAAAAAAGTTCTTGCGGACCTTGTGGACTTGTGTGTTTTGTTCACATGAAGGAGTGACATGGAATCAGCAAAGCCACAGGCATTATGACTAAATTAATTTCATAGGCAGCAGAAAGAAAAAGAAGGCTGCAATGAAGGGAATAACTAAAATGCTTTAAGGTTGAAAAGTGCAGTTCAGTTACACTTCCTCTTCCAAGACTTCATCATGCACCTGGGAGCAAAGTTATATTGGTATGGAAAATGTTAGGCAGTCTGAAACAGAGGTGACAGTAGAAAGCAAGGCAGCAAGGACTACCTTAATTAAGGTTCATGGGTTGTCCTGAGGATTGTCTGCATGCTGAGGACAGTTTTCTCAGGCATTAGAACTGCAGAACACAAAAAATTGTGGCCCCAGGATACTACTTCCCATTGCCACTCCAGGGTGTATGTTTAGCTTATATTTTGTATGTCATATGTGTCTTATTACTCTGGGCAATGTGTGGCTACGCATTTTTCAGAGCTTGGGAGGGTCACACATAGCCTAGCACATGACAAATTCTAGCAAGGATTTATACAGTTGTGAAGGCCCAGATGCCTGAAAAGTGTACAAGGCGTGACTAGGGATATGGGTTACAACAGCCTCCATGTCAGCAGCCTGCTGTCAAGCACAAGACACAGCTAGCACCTGAGCCACACTTTGAAGTTTAGCCTTTGCCTGCAGCCAAGAAACATTCACCCCAGTGGAGTATGGATTAGCACAGTGCACAGAAAATAAGCCTTAATAGTCAGTTTATAATTTTTACATTTCTGTATGATTTTGCAAATGTTAGAGAGTGGAACTAAGAGTTAAGGACTCTGGAGGGGCAGGTGAGGTGGTAGCAGATGATGTAGATTTGCAGAACAACAGTGAACTAATAAGATAATAGCATGCTTTCACAGATTTTTAAACCATGTTGTTATTTTAAGCCACCTTGTTATTCTATGCTGAAACTGCAGAATTCAGAAGAGGATGGTACTTGTTAATTGTAAACTCTTAAATTGCTAAACCAATCTTTTCAAAAGTATACCTATTTTTTCTAAAAAAATTGAAGAGTATCAGGCTGGTGACCAGACAACATTCACAGACAGGAGTCAATGTTCAAGCAGATACAGTGAATTTGTGCAAGCTCAGAGTAGCAACAAAGAGCATCACATCAAAATCTTAGAAAACAGAAAACTGTTTTGTTCTATTTACCCTGATTTAGACTAAGGAATCTTTGGGAATCAACAGATTAAAAAAGTGAGTTAGTGTTTAGGGCAACAGTCCTGTGTCATTTGTGGAGTAATAATGTTCTCTTTAACACCAAAAATCTCATTTACCCAGGAGGCAAAACAGGGCCAAATCCTGATTTGATGTCAATTGGCATTATTCCTTTGCCATTAGCATGGCTTCAATGTGATTGGTGGAGCAATAGCAATTTACTTGTGCTGATGGCTTTGCCCTTGTGTCTCATAGCTCAAAGAAATTAAGCTGCCTTCCAAGTTTTCTGACTGAAGTTGTGTATAGTTTAAATCTTGTTGCAAAAAACCTGCTCAGATATTTTTTTTCCTTTCTGTTTCAAATGATTTTGCATATTCATCACAGGAGTTTAATGCAATGTGTCAAATTTTCATCAAACCATGCCAAACCAAGAAATGTTCACAGGTTATGCCAATAACCCACTTTTCTGAAAAAAATAAAAATGCACTTAGGCTAAATTTATGTTGTTGAAGTGATTTCTTTTTTTTCCCCCTTGTTTTTAAATTTGCAATGAAATGTGAAGAAAGTTAGCATATAAGACTTTTTACATCTCATAAATAACATTTTGAGAGTTCTGCTTTGAAAGCCTACTCAAAAAAATGCAAAAATCCAAGAAAATTATGTCAATATTATTTCAAGTTAGAAAAGCACCATTTTTCATTTTTGTTTTTTCCTTTGGTCATGCTTAAAGTGGCCTGTCTTAAATTTGCAAAACACTATAAATTCCCAGTTAGAGATATCCTTTTGTCCTTACTGAAATTAACAGGAAAATTGTAGGAATTGCAATTTTCCATGTTTCATAGTGAGAACATCCTACACAGACTTTAATGGTAGCTGAGATCAGGTGTGCTGCATACTTCCTCCTGCTGTGATAAGTTTTGCAGGCTTTTTTCATCTCTCTGCCATCACTAGAGTCACCTTTTTTATTAAGTGAGGTATTGGGTAGGTTTATGTATTCATTTCATTTTATATTTATTTTGGTAGCCCTAAACATCTCACAGTCTTTCATATGTGTGTGCCTCACTGCAACAGGCTGCCTCCTTGGTGATGAATTCACTCAGGAGGTGAACGTTGCTGAAGACCAACAAGCAAGATTTGTGTGGATCTTGTGAGAGGAAGAAAGGACCTGAGAAGGTTTGGTCAGTCCCCATGGTGAGGAGAACCTGCCCATGAAGGGTTTAAGTTCCAGTGGGAAGAGGCTTTGAGGGACTCAGTATCACCAACAGGGAGTCATACTGAGCTGGGGGTCTGAGTGCCAAAGGTCTTCCCTAGGAGGAAGGAAGCAAGGAATGGTGCCAGTAGTTATGAGATATTCACACACCAGTGCATGAAGGGGATTATTTGAGGGAGGGCGACATGAGAGAGGATCAGACCTCTTGAAGCAGATCTACCTAAAGAGGAAGCTCCTAGTTTCAAATTTCCCTTCACCTTTGTCATCTTTCCCTATGGACCCTGTGGCTGTGGCAGGAAACCTCCTTATAGCTTGGGTTCAGTGTTACACTGCAATCAGAATACGTGACTCCATGCATCCAATCACATCACTTGGGATTGCCATCATGAATGTGAAGGGGAGAAAAGTCAGAGTGGGTGAGGACACGGTGAGCCCTGGTGCTGCCTAGGCCTGGAAGCATCCGATGGTACGTCTAAAGAAATAAGCCCTTGTAAGAAAAGTAGAGAGCGTTCCTCAAAAGAACTAGACAGGATGACCAAAACAAGCTGTTTCCAAGCAGATCCTTGGAAGCTGCTAGGGCTTTTCTGGCATGATTTTGTCAGAAAGTCTGGAAACTCCTAACCGAAGCACAGCTCCAGCAGCCAGGCTTTAGTACAGATCAGGACTCAAAAAGGACAAGGATGCTCTGATGCATAATTTCCAATGCAGGTCCCACTAGATTAAGATGTGTTTTTCATTTGAAGTTGAACTACTCTAACCCAGCTCCCTCCAAGCAAACAAACAACTGAACGAGCAAGCAAACAACCCCGTGGGAGGGATGGCTTATTCAAGCACAGCGGGGAGCAAAGTGGGGTGGGAACCAACTGGCTCCAAGTGCCGGCGCTGGCCTTGTTTTCCCCTGTAACTTTCATCTTGTTTGTCAATGTTACCAAGGGCTAACAAACTCAGAGTGAACATCTGGTCTGGTTTAATACCAACAGGAAAGAAAACTGGATATAAATTTTGATATGATACTGAAGCAGTTTGATAGTGCTCACAGCTGACAGTGCCACCACACCATTTACAATCTCTAAAACTAAATTGGTTTTCATAAAACCCTTGTGAGATCATATTAAGACTGACAATTAAAATTATAATGCAGCCAAGCCTGCTGAGGAGCAGTAAGTTTTCTGGGAATTTGGTCAGTTGGTTACATTGATTTTATATTAAGTTAGAGAAAATTTTGTTCATGTAAAGGCAAAAGCAGTTTAAATCTGTTTCATACATTGCAACAGAGTCTCACTGATTAAAAATACCTGGGTCTGTTCCAAACCTGTCGTCATATTGGCTACATGACTGTTATAAGCAAACCCCTGCAAACAGAAAGATCTGAAAGTTCAAAGCTTATTTAACTCGAGAGTGCTTGTAAAAGGGAAAAAATGCCATTTCTGTATGGAATAATGGCTCGTAACTTTTCCAACATTATTTTTTTCATTAATATCACCTGAATCTGA
This sequence comes from Illadopsis cleaveri, assembly GCA_013399915.1. NCBI lineage: Eukaryota > Metazoa > Chordata > Aves > Passeriformes > Timaliidae > Illadopsis > Illadopsis cleaveri. The sequence continues at coordinate 159,616 of VXBB01018701.1, forward strand.
TATGCATGTTTTGCAGCAGACTCTAAATAAGAAATCTGGTACCTTTTGGCATGCTATTCTTGTACCATCTGGCTAACAGGTACTGTACTGTTCTTGCAGTGTGACGCACCAAATAAAAAAGTCAGATCTTTTTAAATTCACAATAAATTTCCCAAATGAGTTTGTGTGAAATGTTAAAAAGCAGAAGATAGAGGTTTTGGGTTACATTGCCTCTAATTTGAAAGGGGGATAAGTGGAGCCAGGTGGGCTACTTAGCCAATACCTGCCTGTTCCAGCTTTTTGAATCTGTGAACATTACACCCGGATACAGATGGAAATTGGAAACAATAAATGATTATTACAGAGACTTTATCATCCTGTAAGTTTTGCACAAAGATGAGCCACCCTTCAGGATGCTTTGAAAATATGCTGCTTATGCATGTATCCGGACAGATGTGGAGGAGTAGGAATATACCATATATCAAGTGAGGGGAATAAGATTTCTTAATTCCACTGTGACAAGCACAAGCATCTTCTAAAAAATAAACCTCCCCTTCTCAGTATTAATCCAGTTTTTTTCTATGTTTCTCTTTTGGTTAGGATGAGCATCTCTGACTTCCAGAGATCTGTTAGTCTACAGATGGAAATGGGGGATGGTAGAAGCAGACAGATAGAAAAAAGGGGGTTACAATACCTTATGGGAATTACAGCTACAAGTCATAAAGGCAAGCTCAGACAGTTAAGTTCTTCACTCCCACTGGCCACATCAGACTTACAAGTCTGCATTCCCATTAATTTTCAAAAAAGTTGTATTTCAGGACAACAACTACAAATAAAGCCAAATCAGAACATACTCAATGACATATTTCTTCATCGGCTGCACACAGAAAATCTATCCACAAGGATGGCCTGATTGTTTTGGGGAATGGCTGGGTAGGAGGAAAATTTCCATCACAAAATCTCTCACTTTCTTCTAACGAGTTTGTAAGGGGCCAATTACCCTGTGGCCTGTGGTCCCTGCTGCCTGTTCCCCGACAGTTGTTGGGAGCAAAGGCCAAAGGAAAACCATGGTTCTAGGAGCTTTGGCAACAGCTCAGCACAGATCCATCACAACCTCAGGTGAGCCAAATCTCTCTGCAGAAATGTCTGTCTTTAATGAGGAAGGCAGGAGCTCAGGGCTTTCCTTTGGAAGTCTTAAGTTGGTGACGAAATGAATGCTGAGAGATGAAAAACCTCAGCAGGAGAGGATGAGCCTCTCTGCACATCTCTATAACCAGCTCGCTCTTTGACAGCACAAGTCCTGATAAAGCTTGTGAGTACTGGGCAGGTCTTCCTACACTTGCCTCTGAATCTCACTCTTGTGAAAAGGTGTTCTAATTCTTTCTGGGACAAGTACACTAAGGGGCTGAGCATCAGGATGCCATGGCAGGGACTGGGATGAAGAGCAACACATGAACCCAAGACAGGGGTCCCAGTCAGCTGTACCCTAAGTGGAGCGTGAGGGCTGTAAGGGCATGGATGGCCACAGTCCATGTGGCATCCTGGTGGGATAGCAGGGGATACCAGGGCCCTACAGAGTGATCCTGCCTCCACAGATGGGATTCAGAGTCCGAGAACCCTACTCAGGAGCCTAAGGCATGCCTCTGTTTTAAGGGACAGGTTTTGTTCTTTCACAGTATTGCAAGGCTTTCTTAAAGTTCACTGAGCAAAGTGCATGCACTTTGGGTTACAAAGGAGAGGGCAGAGGACCCATTGTGCTGGACATTGGTGATTAAGTTTGCCCATGGCTTTTTTCTGTCTCTCACCCTCCTGCTTTACAATTTTTTACGTTGTCTACTGTTGTCAGCCTTTTTTTCTTCACAATAGTCAGCTCACTTCAGCTCCTTGTCAAGCATCACCAAGCTCTGCAATACAGTAACTAGTTAAAGGGCAGATAGAGAAAATAAAACATGATCTGGAACAGCAGGACTGCATTTAAAAGAAAAAAAAAACCCTCTTCCAAAATACCTCCATGCATAAGAATGGGAAATTATTCATTGGAATTGGATCAAATCAGGGTATTCCAAAAGATGAAAGACTTTGCTCAGGAGGAACCACTAGAATGAAGCGCAATGGTGAGCTTAACATCATCTCTATTTAAAAGAGAAAAAAATCTCTATTGTATGAGAAATAAAACAATATTTTCAACATTTATATTCATTCTGAATTAGTGGAAATGCCACAAGGATGGTAATTCTTTGGCCTAGCATGGAAAATGCCAGTTTCATAACAGCAGTATATGTTAACATATTTGTTCCTTTTGGGGTATTTGTATGTCTTACCAGCTTAAATAGCACCACTACTTATAAACTAGCACACAAATGCCTAACAGATGTACAAGTTCACACAAGAAGAAATAAAAAATGCACAAAACCCCTCACCCTTTCACAACTAATCTGCTTTAATGTAGCAAACACAGCCCACTTGCTCTTCTTTCACTGTGAATGCTTTCTTACTCTGTGAAACCCCTGAATCACAGCCTACCCTTTGTTCCTTCATATTTGAAATAGCTGTTGGACTTTTAGAAGCACTCTGTAAGACTTTTTAAATTGTCTCATGAGACTCAATGCTCTGAACAAGCATAAATAAATGTCTTTCAAAACTCTGAGAAGGATTTACTGGGAGGGTTGAGGTGGGTACATTGCCTCTTACATAACAGCAGATGAGCTGTAACCCTCAGGGTTTCTTTTCTCCCCTTATCCATGACTGTGAGGCATTCATCTCTGAACAGTTTGACTGTTATTTAACTAGGACGTTAACCTTCATCTAAACAGTTTTGAACTCCTAGTTATCCTTCTTTCTAGTTCCTTTCCTTTTGTGACTTTGGGCCCGAGCGGTCTGGAGCTGATGCTTCTTCCTTCATTCTTCTTTCTCCTACCTCCTGTTTGTTGTGTCCTTTCTCCAGGAGAGCATGTATGTTTAGGATATTTCTATGATGTCCCATAGTATGTTCCTGCAAAGAGATGGCCTGAGAAAGTTGTGTGTTACCAAGCACAGGCAACACAGCCCAGAAGTCTCTGCAAAATAAATCAGCCTGCAGTGTTTCCCTGAAGATAAATTTATCCTTAGAAGTACAATAAAATAGTCTCCCTGAACTGCAATATTAATTGGGCTTAACTGCTTCTACTGTCCAAGCTGGTGTGCTTATGTTCGAGGCAGATTGTTTGTATGGCAGTGATTTGTGTCACACCACCTATATGACTCAAATACAGCTCAGCAGTGGAGGATGTTTGGACTTCAGTCACTCGAGTGGGTTTCTCCAAATGCTGCACAGAGCATATGGTCCTGTGTGCTGCATGACACTAAAATAATTCCTATGCTATCAAGCAACTATGCAATTTCTGAAAAAAAATGAGAGAAGAATGCTTCTAGACCAATTATTAATCCATGCTTGCAAGAGCACAAATGAGGAATACATTCCTATCTCTTTGGAAGCACACAGTGCTCTGCTGAGCATCCATTACCTTTATGGTCGTTAAGCTTAACTAGATGACAGTTAAAAGATTGCAAATGCTGTATCCTTAACAGTGCTGTGAATCTTGATGGTTTACTGTCACCAGTGAGACCTAGATCATCTGGCACTTCCCCCCATGTTCTTTGCTGTAGATCCTGCCTATGGCTTTTGGGTTAGTTCTTCTCCTTTGTCAAGAGAAGCAGTAAATAAGCTGGTAAATCTGTCCTCTGCATTGTCAAATTGTAAAGTTACACCGCATCTGTACTTTCTTCTTCATTTTGTTTTTTAATAATCTGTCGGGTTTGTTTGTGCAAGTTAATGAAAATAGTATGTTATTGTTAAGTAGTTATGCCAAAACACTTCACCAGAAATTTCATAAATGTTTTCTGGTGCATTGCCCGGTTTCATGTGGTTTCATTTTTTCCCTTCATATAGAAGAAAAGCATATGGAAGATAAAGATCTTGGGGTTACTACAGCTAGAAAAAGCCCTGGGAAGATTCTCTCAAACAGCAAAAAAGGAGTTAATGAAAAATCAAGTACAAATGAATTATTGTCTGGCTGGCTAACAGTAAAGCTTTAAGGCCTCAATCACAGCTTTTATTTGCAACAGTATGCATTTACTCTTAGCAGGAGTCCAGCCAACTTTTGGGGGGACTATTTGTGTGAGAAAGCACACATCACCACAGGGAGAGGTTTTGCCACCTAACATTTGGAGCTTCACAAAGTTTCAAAATTGTCCTTCGCTCATAGCAGCATTTCTTTTGGGCTAACAAGTTTCCATACAGTTAAAAGGAGAGGGTCTTTGCCTCCAGGGATTTCACAGCTGAAGGTCAAAAAATCCAAAAGGAATCAGTCAAGGTTTGGGGTTTTATTTTATGTGCAAATCAGCAGGATGCTACAAAACAGCATTTCACTAGCGTGTCTCTTAGGATGTCTCTGACTTGTTCTGTTAGTACAGAGAGGCAATTTTCCCAGAACACATCCATTATCTGTGCAAAAATGCTTGTTTTGGAGATGGCACCTGAGAAGTTCTAGAGCTGTGAGCAACAGAATGATACAAAGACAAAATCTAACAAACCGTAGCTTGTTCTGATACATAGTGCAAAATTTGAGTGCAATAGACTTGCAAGGAGGAATAAGTGTTAAAGTGTAGAATTTGTCCTGCTGATGGTAATATATCTACTAATTCAATTTAAAAGCCTGGATTCTGATAAATCAGTTTTATATCCCATCTTTACATCCTGTCTGTATACATCTACTGAAGTTCTGAGCTGTGGAACTTCCTGGATATTTTTAAGAAGTAAAATATTCCTCATTTCTGATTTCTCTGTTGTTCATGTTAAGTTTAATGGAAAGCACTCTTTGATTTTATTCAAGTGGGATCAAACTCTCAAACATAATTTAAGACCTCAGCCAGTTCCAATTGCAGCAACTAGGTCCAAAAACTAAGCTAGACTTGCATATGTGGATTGCCAAATGGAAGGAAAACAGGCTGAAAGAAGCATAAATACAAAAGACACTGAAAATAAATTTATTGGAAATGAATACTGAGTCTGAATTAAAACCTGAATTGCTTTCAAATCAAAGAACTCATACAAAATGGAAAGGCCTTCTTAGCCAGTATTATGTCCCCTACCTTAGATAAACTAATCTACTAATGATGTATAGTGGAGTCACATATTTTCCTGTGATGTATCTGCCAAACATCTATATGTGCAAATGAATTCACAGATCCTGGATTGCTTTCAGAGGCAGGGATGTAGACATAAAAGTTCCCAAGTCAAAGTAATGTGACCCTCTTTGTAGCTAGATATGTTTTTTCCCTCTAGTTTCACATACACTAATACAAATTTCCCCAAGACCAGCCACATCTGCATGGAGTCATGTCAGGAGGTACATATACTTTGACGAACCACATGATGAGGGCATAGATTCTGAATATGGGGTCCAGGTTACAGTATTGAGCCACAGCCTTTCCCCTACTCTAGGACACCTCAGGCCTGAGTAGCAAATTTGGCAGATTTAAGATCAAGAAGACCAGATTATCAGAAAATTAAACACAAAAGGAATGAAATAAAGAAAAAGTAACCCAGAGTCTTACACGGTGAGATGGTGGGTGGAGATAACCTGCCCCATGTTATTCCTCAGTCCTGCCCATCACAAGTTCCCATCTCTTCTCATCCAGTGCTCTTCTGCTCACCTTTTCAACCTCACCCCTCCAGCACCTTTCAATCTGCAGGTCTCCAACCCTTTTCACTCCTTCCCATCTGCAAATGATCCTGATCTGTATTTCCAGGCCTCTTTGTGCCTGGTCTCCTACTGCCCATGCATGTCCCCTGGGTAAAGCCAGCTTGTTTTTGGGATGATATCCCATCCCTCCCCTTAGACTTGTTCCATCCTCACCTCTGTCCACATCCACTACTTCTTTTCCATCCTGGCTATGTCAACTCCATACCCTGATTGTCCCTGGGGAAAGAGTGGAATTTTGAGAACCTGGTCACAGTCTGCAGCCATGAAGAGCCTTCCAGAGCTGAACCATGAGGGTGCAAGGTGTGGCAGAGAGGCATGACTTTGCCTTGGATCAAAAACTGGGAAGATGTCAAGGCTCTCCCAACATGTCATGTTTCATGGGGGACGAATGTGAAGTAGGAGCCCGTTACAAGGGTGTGTATTATCTGAGACTTGAGTCCACAATGAAAAAACTAGTAGTTGTTCATCAAACTTCCAATAAATTGTTAATAGTAAGTTGTTACCAAGCTTCCAATAAATATAACAATGTCTAGGACAGCTGGGGTTGGGAGAATCAAATATGGAGCTATAAGTCTTTTGTGGAGCCACAGAATAAATTCAGCGAGTTTCCTCTCCCATACAGAGATGAATTATTTCCATGAACATGAGTCTGTCTTGTCCTCTTCCTCCACATTTCCCCTCTCTTCCTCCACCAGTAGAGGTACAACAATAAAACAGATTTTCTTTTTCTGTCCTTAGAAAGACTCACTGCACATTAGTAACTTCCCTTTTGAAATCTAAACTGAAAAATTATGTGCACTAGCATACCATATTGTGTTATTATTCTTGAAGCCAAGGTCCCCTTGGGTATCTATACAGCTTATAAAAGCAATGACAGGATATATAGGTGGACAGAGGATTTCTCGTGAAGCCACTGTCCAATGGACAGTGACATTTTGGTGGAATGTGTTGATTCTGTCAGAATTTGTGCTGGGAGCCAGTCTGGTAAGCAGGTGGGTGGCCAGAACCACAGTATATATTCCATTATACATTTCTTTTGTCTTTCTGACTTTTCCATCCAATTTGAAATAAAAAATAAATCAAATCTGGAAATGGTAATTTTTCTGTGAAGCAGGAATTCCTAAGCAATAACCAAAGAAGAAACTATTTGTTTATTTTTCCATTTGGCTCTTTCTCTCTGTTTCTCTGGCTTCTCTCACTCAGCTACCCTTCCCATTCCCCTTTTTTGTTCCTTTTGCTCATTTTTCCCCTTTCACTGTTCCATTTCTCAACTGAACTGTTCTCTCTCTCCTGGCTTTGCCATCTACTACACAGCTGATCCTTTGCTGAGCATGAACTCAGTAACACTGGAGGTGAACTTTCACAGTTGTGTCGATTCAGAGGATTAGGGTAGACAGGTTTGCCCCTCTTTATGAAGTAAGTAAGGTTAATGTACAAACTTCCTCTCTCTCTCTGCTTTATAGTCTCCTCGGTTTTATTATCTTAACTTGCCATTTTGTTTTAAACCCCTGATCCATATCTAAACACAACCTCATGTGAAGTACCTGGCCACCACCACCACCACTTCGCCATAGCCTCACTTCCCTCTTTGAGTATTAGAGTTGCCATTTGAAATAGGACTTTAAATTAGAAATTACTTCAGCCTTCAGTACAGTCCCTTCAGTAATGGAGTTCGCTAATGGAGTTCCTGCTATAGGCACCTTTTTCCTCTCAGCCTGAGAAAAATTTTACCTCCCTTATTAGTTTCACTAGCAGTAGCACAGGTTGTTTTAATATTCTATGCTGCCTGTAACATATTGCAGATGTACCTGTGTGAAATGGTCTCTCGTTACTGGAATGCAATAAAAAGAAAACAAGCTTCTCAAGAGGAAAGAAGGTAAAAGAAAAAAGTTAACCCAGTTTGGGCCTGAAATTCCCCAGATTTTTATACTAACATTAACGTTTATAATATAGCTATTAAATTACACGTAGAAGTGCATTTAAAAGGGCTCTAGGCTAAATTCCATATTCCTTCCTTTAGTCAGTCCCTATGTCTGTTGCTGAAGCAGTAATAGAGCTTGCCTGATTAAGGCAGAAAAATAACACTTGCAAAAGCACGGTAGTGATTCTAGGACCTCTTCCCTGAAATTCAGAAGCCTAAGGTTACACTTGTGTCATGACACACAGAATGATGAGCAGACACCTGACACAGTGGAAAGCACACCATTTCAGCAGCAGCTGGGCATCTCATCTGTGCTGTACCCCAGCTCAGGGCAGAGCATTTCAGCTCAGCTGCATCTTGTCGACCTGGTTGCAGCATGCTGGAGGCTGGAGCTGGTGTTCACACACATTTCTGCACCGCAGTTTGAGAGTACTGGTTTTGTTATCTGTGCACTGTGTGTTCTTGCATGGTGTAGATCTACTGTGAGTCAGTTTTTAAATGGGACCTAGTCTCCTAAGTTAATGAGAAATTTGCAAAATGTTCATGGGAAACACATGAAGGAAAGCCCTCATCTAGTATGGTTCTGACACACTGTGCCTTTTCTCATTAAGCATGCAATGTGTCAGGATACTTCGAATGAGGCGTGCTATATCATAGATATATATGATACAAGCTGTATCAAGCAGCTATTTGTTGTCCCTAAAGGAAAGGGGTCAAGTAATCCAACAGAATAGCATCCATGCTGATCTGAAGTATGTTTAATGCAGCACAAAAGTGGTAACAGGATCAAATAATGTGCCTGTGCTCTTGTTCTCTGCACCCATGGCCATATCTAAAGGACTTTTGGATCATCTGAGCTGGCAGATGAACTCATTCTCTAATTTGAAATGCACCTTCAAATTGCTTACATGAGTGTGTAGATATCTCCAGCGAGTAACTTGAAGCCAGTACAAGCATTTTCATTTGTTTTAATTCACTGCCTCTGTGAAATGAGACCAAGGCAAAATGTCCCTCTCTTCCTCAGAAGAGCAGAGGATTGTGTCAATGCATTTCTCAAGCCGCATTTTTTCACACCAATTTACTCCAAGTTCTGAAAGAGTTCCTTGCAAACATTGGTTTTCACCCAGGGTTTGCTTTTTCAAGTGTAGTGTTTATAATGGATCCCAAAAAGTTTGAGTGCTTTATTGCCCATTGGTGATGGAGCTAGAAATAGAAATTTTTTTTGACATGAGAACATCATCTATGATTTCAATGGACCTTGTGTACTAAAGTGTAAGAGTTGATTGCAAATGTGTGGTTGTTGGTCCCATGCCAAAACAGATCGCACTAAAAAACGAGTCCAAGTCAATATAGCTGGGGATTCTGACTTAGGTTTGTGTAAATCTATGAGTTTGGTGACCTAAAACAAGGAGTTGAAACTATAACTGACCCTCCATATCTTGAGAGATGAACAGTGAGAAAGAAACAGTATTATTGTAGTGGAAAGGAAAGAAACCATTGTGCAGCAGTTGTTTGCAATGGGCTAGTCCATCAACATGGTTAATTTGGCAAAGCTCTGCTGCCTTCGGTGAAGTTGCCCCCTTTTATACTACTGGAAGACCCATCTTGCTGTGATTTATCATTAATGTCAGGACTCCCTGTAACTTTAATCTTATAGCACCTATGAAGACCAATGTGTTATGCACACCATAAGGGAACCATAAGGGAATCATAAGCCATTTAGTAATCTTGGATAATCCCTGCAGCTATGAGTCACTAGAAGCTGAGGCCCTTCATGCATCGTTTGAACCCCTAATTACCCAACACATGTGGGGGAAAAGTGAGAGGCAACAGCAGGGCCAGAAGCAGCCAGAAAACACTGGATGAACAATTTTGAAGGGGACTTCCTTCCCATTAATATAAACAACCTTCTTTCCTTCCTAATAGTGCACCTGTTAGCAAATATATTCCTATAGAGCTGCTCTCGTGCATCTGCTTACAACCTTGCAGAGGAAGCAGCTAATTGACATTAGGGACTTTGAGGTGTTTCCTGACTATAAATGTGCAGTATTTAACACTGCTTTTCAGAGCACAATGCTCAAAACACTGCCAAAACACCAGAGCCCTGCTGAAAACATGGAAGAAGCAAATAGGTTTCCATGTCCAGAACAGTGACCTAGGATTTAATCTGTTTCCAGGTAGAATTAATAGCAGTCTGGCATGCAGCCCAGCCTCTTTCTCTGCACAGAAAGAGTCCTGATGAGAGTTTTTTCCTCTCTGAGTGACTAATCGCATCTCTTTTCAAAGAAACATGATTCCCTTGATCATTCTCTGTTCCTTGGGGTGGAAAAATCAGATCTATTGAAATCTGAGAAACTGCAAGAACATTTTAGAAGCAGGGTGCAGGCAGTGTTGGCAGCAGGTCTCATGTTGTGCCAGGCTCAGCACATGTTGCTCAGCAGGAAGGGGACTTTCAGCCCCTTGGATGCCTACAGCTTGAAATCACTTGTGATGGCCAGTGGGGTACACCACTCAGTTGTGGTAGTGCTCTAACCTGCAGCCTACGGAGGTACAAATGAGCAAAGTGTTGCAGTGAGAATGAAGTCCTTTGAATGTGTTTTTCAATTTATTCAAGGGGAAACATTTTTAGCCAGGTTTTTGGAAGGAACAAGGCTAATAATCTTGCTCACTTGGGCATTGTTTGTTCCCTATCTTTTGAATATTTTGGTTGATTTCAGTGCTATTGAGGGCTTACATATCTTCGAGAATTCACAAAGAGAGAGAGAGAGAAAGAGAGAGAGAGAGAGATTTATCGCTGCCATGAATGTGCAAAAAGCTGCAGCAGAACCCACATCTTCATAAACACAGGAGCCAACCAATCCTGTGGCACAAGCAAAAGGAGGCTCCATTAGCTCCGATGCTCCTTTAATTTAAATACTCCTCCTGCTGCATTTCTAGTCAACTGCATGACAGGACTGGAGGAATTTCTCATGAGATGTGTAGGGCCTTAGACAGTAGTAATGGATAGGACCATCAATCAGTGGTGTTACTTCTGGTCATTGCTCAAGGCAAAAGTGGGCGTTTGTACTTCAGAGGGGAATGGGCTACTGAAAGTTCAACCAGCAGGAAAGTAGAGAGGATTGAGACTCTGAATTTGCTACAAAAATGATGTTGCCTTTTAGATATCTTGAAATCATGTCTGTCTATTTGGTGTCTCACATTAGCTAGAATTATTTGGGCCATTGCCAAAGAATTGCCTCTTTAAATCTTCATCAGCCCAGTACTGATTAACGGGATGGAATGTCAGACTGTGCTTCTGGGGGAAAAAGTGAGATATGGGTACTACTCCATCCCTCAAAGGTATGTTCAAATTTGCCCCAATGGTTGCAAAGCACAGCTGGACAGGGAAAATGCTATGGGTTTGGCTATGGGCTTGTTACAGAAATTATTGCAAGAGAACACTCTGAAGTAACAATCTATTACATTTCTGGGAATATTTTTTTTCATCTCACTATAGCTGGAGGTTTTGCTCTTTCTTTTACTTTAAGTTTAGCTTGCCTAATCTGTTCCTCTCTGCCTTTTTTCTTCCTTTTAGGAAATTAATTTGTGAGTAACTTCAAAAATGGAAAATATTTTAAAAACTATAAACAATTTATTTTGTTTTCTTGTGGGGGTCTGTTAGCTGGCACTGGTCTAAAGAAGAAATCCCACAGCTCTCTCAGCTAATTTGCTTTGATTTTCTCCTTTGGCTTATTTTATAGTTACAGAGGCCAGATGGGTGGAGATCAAATCAGTATCATCGCAATCCCTGTTATATCTGTCATCCCACAAGTCTGTCTGCTTTCCAGAAATGATTGGTGTTGATTTTAGCAGTTCTATCAGCTAGTATATAGTGCTATTCAGTGCTTTTCTTGCCAAAACACACCTATGGCATCCAAAATCAGGAAGAAGAAGGTTACTTTTCCATAGCCTGCATGTATATCAAGAAAAGTCTACCACATCTCTGAAAGTTGTGAAACAGCCTCTCCTTTTCCGTGTATAATTTTTCCATTTAATAAACATGCCCTGACTTCATTTTCACCTGCTGGTATGACTGTCTCTGTGCAGAAGAGGCAGCCAAAATTCCGTTTTTATTATTAAAAAAAATCTCCCAAGCCCCAAATCCTTTGTTCTATTGAAGACACTGGACGCAGCTCTGGGCTGACAGAAATCAGCAACAATGTTGTCATGTACTTCACAGGGTCTAAGCTTTCCTTCACTAATATTATGCCAGAGTGCAGATCTTCAAAGAATTTTCTCACTAGAGAATTTCTACTTTCTTACACAGAGTTGAGCTGGGAAGAGATGCTTCCTTGTTGATTTAAACAGTACTTGTCTAGATGCCTTAAAACAAGACAGTATTGCTTTTGTCACTGTACCACTGTGCATATGGGAATCCCCAAAAGATACAGAAACTGGCACCACATAAAATAGGTAACAGAGAAGATTAAGATACTCTATGAGTCTTGTAGACAAGAAACTAGACCAGCAGCCTTGATCTCTGTCAAATGGGAAAGGGCATTAATCGTAATGAAAAGAAACCCAAAAGCCAGTTGTCTTCATTTGCTCATTCTAGTACTTGGCTCTTAAGCAGAGGTAAGTAAAACACTTCTGGGCATATTTAAACTATTCTGCTTTTCAACAGAATTTAATTGATTTAATTTATACCAAGTATTCATGAGAGAGAGACATCATCAATATGTAATTGCTCTGGACAGGGAGAAAGAGATACATGCAGTGGGAATAGACATTAGGACAATGATGGTGCTCCAGACTAAGAGAGCCACAGGCCAATCAGAGAAGAGTTAGAGGCAAAGTTAATGTTAATTTAAATAGTATATCACTTCCAGGCAGTTATGAATCCAAAACTTTGCAGAAATGGGTATTATGGAAAACTTACATAATTTTGATCTTCAAGAACTGTGAATAAAAAATTAAAACCAAGAGAATGGAAAACAAGGGTCTATAATGACCAATAGAAATTATAAAAAGTAATATGAACAAAAAAATATCACCAAATATAACACTAGCATTGCAGGTTCATTCTGCCATGTACTGCAGCACATCTGACAGTGACATTTGAAAGGAAAACATGATTTTTGCAGGGGAATAAGACTGATGTTAAGGCTCTTTGCACATACTTATGTCATTCAAGACTGTTGGTTGAATCAAAGCTGTAGATATAAATTATAATTTGCTTTTAACTTAAGTTGATTGGTTTAGTATTTGACCAGAGGAAATAAAATAGTTGATCTGTTCCTCTTCAGTTGCACTGCATTAAAGCGTGTTCAGAAGACTGGATAAAATATTTTTCATAGAACATTTATTGTGTAGCTGATTTATGTAGCTACTTTGATGGTAAGGAAGTTTAATTAGCAATAGTTGCAGTTCTTGAAGAGAATTTTAACAAGGTGCCTCACATATGAAAAGTACAAAAGTCTCTTTGTTCTGAACAACCTCTAGCAGAGTGTGTAAGGAGAATTTCCTCACTCCACTCATTCTAATAAATTAGTAGGCTGCTTTGAGCAAGTAAGCGGAACAAGATCACAATACCACCAAGCATCAAGTCTTGGCCCACTGAGTGAACAGTTGTGCCATCGCTAAAATGCTGCAAAAGATTTATACCAACATCAATGCTGGAATTTCCTTCCTTACTTCAACAAAAAGGAGCTTCAAACTCCAGAGATCCTTTTCTAGTTGTGTCTAGCTCGGTGTCAAAAACTAAGCTATTTCCCCTCTGCATGCAGAAAAATTGGTACATGTAAGGAGTGGGTCACCTCATCTAAACTCAGGACCTTAGGATAAGTCAATTAGATTGCTGTAATCAAATCTGCTGGAAACAATCTTCCATGCTTTCTGTTATGAAAAAAAAAAAAAAGGTGAGGCCGGTATTGTGTCCCACAAGTGTCCCACTTATTTGGGTTGTGTACCCATCTGAAGAGCATAATGTATTCTCGTGTAACTTTTAATAAATATTTTGGTGTTGTCTGAAAGGCAGTGCCTGTGCCACCAACCATAGGCAGCCAGAGACCATTCTCTGTACTAAAGGCATGGCACTGATGTTGTCCACAGATCTGGACACCATGGTCTCTCAAAATAGACACGTCAGGCAGCTTTGCAGGACAGGTCCCTCCCTGGCAGGCACCAGGCTGGAGCATGGCCTGGGGCAACACTCATAGGCACTGGCTAGAAACACCAGAAGTATGCTGCTTGTCTCATCACAGTTGTGAGCCAGGATGTGAGATATGCCCTGCCTGTTTCTTGTTTATTAGACTAGACCTAGTCAAGAGGCTTTATCTTGAAGGATATAGTTAATATTGAAAGCACTTCTTTTAGCAGCAAAAGACCAGAGGCTCATAAGTGACAGGTAGGGCAAGGTGGTATTTTCATGTTGGGAGGACTTACAAACAATTTCTTGTGTTTATGAATATAATTTCATCTGTTCTTTAAGAGAATTCCCCAGAGGAAAAGCTGCATTGCCTGTATGGTCTCTAAGTGAAGCCTGATCAAATGACTTTTGATTATTTTAGCTATATCAGATAGATTATCTGACAGTGTCTCAAATCCTTCTCTGTGTGTAGAGATGGTGCCTCATACATTTCATAGACACTCTGAAAACTTCTGACAGTCTGGCAAGAGAGCAATGGAATAGAATAATAATTTTTTTCTGGTGCTTTTTTAAATGTATGATTCATGAAGAAAAAAAATAGGCTAAGCATTTATCAAACATCAGGATTTATGATAAGACTAGGAGAGATCAAGAATACAATCTTTAACTCCTTTTTGATGAAATGCTTTAAAAGTCTGAGGTTAAGACAGGTCAAAGGACCTCAGTTTCAAGGGGATAAGGAACTACAGTGAACAAAACCTCTCTCTGCAGCATGGTGAACAAATCCTCTACCTCTGAGCAATCCAAGGGGAATTGTGCTAGGGAGTTAACTTAGCCTCATAAGAATTGAAAAGAAGACAAATGGACACAACAGAGGGACTATAACCAGAAACTACACAACACTTCCCCAGTGTCTAGGGTTAAAATGAATTTCTGAATGACTGCGGGATATTTTAGAATTCAGCTTTAGTGAACAAGTCTCTTACTTGCCATAGGAATCCACTGTGAAATTTAGGTACATAGAATTGGGAAGTTATTTTATGACACAGTGTCCTCACCAAGTGAAGTCCTGTGATTCCTTACAACTCTCACATTTGACTCAAAGAAGTAAGTTATTAATAATGACAATGATTGCCTACAATGGGGACAAAAGGGTGAGTTCCTAGGTTTACTTAGATCATATTGTCATATGCAACCAACCTCTGACAACTGCCACCAGGTCAAGAAATACATAAATATTTGTTGCAGAATAAACCACCCATTCCTAAGTATGCAAGTCCCAATGGTTATAAAAGGACAGGCTTTATAGCAAAGAGGTAGTTCTCACTGTGAAAATCTGTGCACTTTGAAAAAATTTATTGCATACATCCAAACAGGACTTTTTTTGTCTTGGATATGTATTTAACTGCAAAGACAATGGGATTCAAGTGCGCATTTAAGAAAGCAAAAGAAAAACAAAATGCATCTATTTCTTCAGTGGCTTGAGATAAAGAGCTGAATATGGCCTCTCATATTTGAAACATCTCAAAAGCAGACAGAGGGCTTTTGGGTACTGCAGTGCAGCTAATATCTAACAGCTCTATGAAGTAAGGAACTAGAAAATGTCTCTTGTTCTTCAGCCATGCTGCTTCAATATTGTGCAGATGCTGGCTGAGATAAAGGTTTCTCAAAATGCAAACAGTTATTGTCTCTTCCACTGCGAAGCCCTTGGTCATAACCTCTGGCACACTGCAGGGCTGATGAAGAAGGAAGGATTAGAAAAATGAGCAGAGCACGTAGGACAATGCATTGAGGCGGACAGCACTGCAGCCTGGGTCTGTAATGAGCAATAATGGACCTCTTGTGGTGGTCAGACCTCAGTATGCTTCTGCTAGTTAACTGTTGTGTATTTAAAAAAAAAATAGCTGGCATTTTATACATATATTATAACAGTTATAATCGGTTTCAGAAATTTAAAAAAAATATTGTGGCTTTCTATTCTTTTCCAAATATCTCTGTGTTTTTAAAGGCATGAATTTTTATTTACATGTTTTATAAACCCTGAAATTTGTGGCATTTTTTCCTTCAAAATGTAACAAATTAATCAGAGACCTGAAATTCTATTAACACCATTCTTTTTAGTGCATTTCCTGTCATGTGCACTTTGAAGTGTCCCAGGGAAACCCACTAACTGGGAGAAGTTAATAGCAGTCAGAACAGTTACAAGACAAACTGGGAACAACAACAGCAATTATGCAACAAATAATGAATATATGAGAGTCAACTGAATTCTGCTCTCTTGCAGAAAATGTTTGCAGACATAATTAAGAGTAGGGACCAATTAGTGCTATTCTTTGTGACAACAAGAAATGTTAAGGTAAAGGGTAGATGGAACAATTAAATTATGCAGGCAATTCGTTTGCAAAAGCTTGGAAAAAAGCAAATGATTTAGGGAAGCCGTGATCTAAACCACTAGATGACTGCATGAGAACTAAACTGCAGCATGTACAAAATTACAAGTGAAAATATTGGGTGATGTTACTTGAATTCCACAAAAAGAGTGACCTTTCACACTCACCTATAAATATAGATACATATTACACCCTCTGTTGTGCAAAGGATCTTGCAGACTTGGCCTTATTTGAAAGAACAGTGGGTCTGGGCCATATCAGCATGTTATGAAGAAGTATTCTCTTAGTTCACTTTCAAAGACTCCTTCAGTGAGGATCTTCCATGGGAGTCTGCACTTGAAGTCTTGGTGATACATTCAGAGTCTCTCTGGTATGTATTACATGTATCCCGCAAGATTCACAGTATTTTGAAATGCTCTTTTTACTACTTTCTTCACTGATTTGAAAAATGCTGCCTATACTGCCTGCTAGCAGTGCCCAGCAGCTTGACATTAGCTGTGAGCAGCCTTTCTCATGCACCTCGATGAGACCTGTACCTGTACCTATCAGCTCACACAGTATCCCTGCAGCAGAGTACAATTAGCTCTCTACTCTTCTTTGCACGTAGCTCCTCTTAGATGAGGTCCTGTTATGAGACCCTCTTGCAAGGCAAGTGCTCCTGATAGCAGTGCTTTTGGTCTCATAAGCACAGTGGTTCCATGTTTCACATGCATTATCAAGTCTTTGAAAAAAAAAAAGCTCACCAAATGTGAGCTTTGGGGTGAACACAGCCTTATTCAAATCATCCTTGGGGAGAGCTGCTAGTGGTGGAGTCACGTGGACAGTGCAAGGGAGCACACTCTTACCCTTGAGGGCACCTGAGCATCTCAACCAGAGGTTTCTTTCCCAGCAATCCCATTTTGTTATACCACAAGGTATTGTCCAAGACTAAGGCCCTCATAGGCCTTGGAGTGGCAAGAGCCTGTGGAAACCACCTTTAGAGAACATAGCTTCTTCAAACAGTCGATTTTTTCTCTTTTTTTTTTTCTCTGAAACACACACTGGGAGAGAACACACAACTTCCCAAAATCTGCTACTGCTGGACACTTTTGCACTTGAGCAGTTACACCAGGACCAGATGTTCAACATGTGTTGAACTAGCACATACAAGTGGAAGAAAACTCTACTCAGAAAAAAATCTCTTCACAGAGAAGTAGGAGATTTTGTGTAACATTATTCTATTTTTTCCTCAAGAAAGAGAATACACTAAGATGAAGAGTTACATTTTTTAAGAAGATAGTATTGATATATTAAGGCAAGTAGACTGCTCTGTTCAAGCTGAGCTCAGGATGTAAACCAGACAGTAGCACTTAGTTATCTGCAGACCTGTAATTGTTCTAACTCTCCACTGGATGTCAATACTGTGTAATACAAGTGTTGGCTCTAAATTCACTGCTTAGAGCAGAGCAAACCCTCTTTTTAGGTGTGATTATTGTTTAAGAACATAATTAGGTAAGGAATGTAATTACAGCAATTGGACCTCACCCATTCAGAGGCAGGGAGAGAACAACCTTTAATAGTAAAGGCACTGCTTTCTTCTTTTCCTGAAAAGTTAAGTTTGCAACTGTGCTTCCATTACATAGATGACGCTTTCTGCCCTGAAGTGTTTGTCAGAATTGGGAACTTGGTGTCTAAAATTTCTACTAAATATAGATAAAGTATTCTAAATAAAATCAGTTCAACACTACTTTCCAATTTTTAGAGAAAGGAGATACAGAATCAGGCACTTGAAACCTGGTGCCCAATAATTTTAATCGGAAAAATTTCTAAAACCACATGGCTAAAATTACTGATTGGCTTGAACAAGCCTTAGTTAAGCTCTGAAATTCCAAGGCTCCATGTACCTTTTGCTTCTACCTTAAACCAATCCCCTGGTGCAGAGTTTTTCGCTGCAGAGAAGAGGCATGGTGGAAGCACTAAAGGAAGAGCTAACAGCAGGAGAACTGCAAAAGCAGGAGAGGTTGTGGCATGAAGGTAAGGAGACAGAAGGAATAAAAATTCCCTGTCCTGCAGATATGTAGTAATCCCTACATCCCTAGCAGGTACTTCTAAATAGGGAGAGGGTGTCATTTTACCTTTTGACATGTTAAGAAATTAGCTAGAAAGTTCTGTGGATTTGTCTTTGCAATTGGCTCGGAGCCAGCCTGAAAGTGCAGATTGGACCCTGGAAATGTTACTCAAAGACTGTTGTTTTTCTCATTGGGCCAAGGGCCAAAAAGCCCACCTAAGCCCTTAGGTACAAAAGAGAGAGAACAAAGGAACTCCACACTTTTCGCTTCTTGCTTTTCGAGGTGCTGTAGCAGCAAGGAGTTTGTCTCTGTGCTGTGCTTGGCTTTGCTGTTTTGCCTTTTGTATTATTTTCCTTCTTTATTAAAACGCTTTTGATTTTTCAAGGCACCCGCGATCAGCCGTCTCACTCATTATTATTAGCCACATCTCTGTAGGCTAGCCCTCAGGTATGTGGGTTAAACCCATATAGATACAGAGATTTAGGGGATAACCTGTATTTCTTTTGAAATCCCAGTGAACACTCCCTGGTAGAAATTCCATTAAATGAGTGGTGCAAGCGCAGGAAAGTTTAGTGATCTCTATGATCCTCTCGCTGCTGCCAGAACAGATGAGAACATGATGCTCCTGTGTTACAATCTGGTTCTTAAAATTATTAGAAATACTTCTGCCTGAATTAAGGTGCAAATGAGACCATATGTCAAAGTCAATAGTATGGATTTTATTTAACAGTAAATGTGTATGTGTGTGAGAGAGAGAGAGAAAGAAGGTGAATCACTGTGACCCTGNAAGAAGAAAGAAAAAGGGGGAGGGGGGGGGACAGAAAGAGAGTGACAGAGATAGATAAAAGAAAATATCACCACTCTGTGGATCCCACCAGCATCCTGATGATCCTCTCCATCTGATTGTCTTGGTGGTGAGGGTTCCCTTGAAAAACATAGAATCTGACGGATTAATGCATGTTCAGGGCAGGTGGGAATGCCCAGATTCCTCCCTCAGGTGGATCTTTGATGGATTCTGACACCCCCTCAGCTGCCTCTCAAGTGAATGTCCTGTGGACGGGGCCTTTCCAAGGCTGAGGGTTTCACAGCTGGGTGGGTTTGTGTAAGGGAGGATGGGT